>BPLR01004247.1:0-75000 GCA_021605095.1 Caerostris extrusa | reverse complement strand
GATTCGAGTTACCAGTTTGAGGCAAACATAATCATCACGTGATTATATACCTCACGTGACTTTTAACTATGTAGTTTTTCACATAGCGATGATAGCTTGGCAAATTATTGGCAATTATCTTTACAGTTGGTGCAAAGGATAAAAAAGGTCTACTATCAAGCAAAGATTTTCAAAATATACGGTTCATTTTTTTTTAGCTGTCAAGAAATATAAATTTATTTTTCTAAAACTTTCACATTTATATTCTATTAATGATTTTTTGTAATATTTTCCCGCCAAAAAGAACCGAAATAAAATATTCATTTTTGTATGAACTTTTTTTTTGTAATGTTTTATTCTATTTCATACAAAATTATCGCAATTATAAACAATAAAAAAACCATTTCTTTGTGTATGTTTATCTTTAGCAAACGCATAGCGAAATAATTGCATGATTTGAGAAGAATTTTTCGGAATGTTCAGAATTACTTCGTAACATATTTATATTTTGTAAACAAATGAACCAGGTAAAATATTCCAAGCGGTGATACAGCGACAATTCTAGAACAAAGGCTGGGACATGTTTGGTCCCAATTTTCTGTTTAATTAAAATATTGGGACGCCCTCTATTTTTATCACTCTCATAGAACTTCTTTTCAATTCCTTCTATTAGCTCACACTCTGGCTATATATATATATATCTTTGTTCAAACTTTGCAATCGTTCATAAAACACTTTTCATTCATCCACTCGAGTTCAAATGCATTTTTAAACTTGTAGTGCATGACACTGGATGTTAATGCAGTTTTTCAAATATTAATTCAATAATCAAATTTAATTCATTAATTTCAGTTTTTAGATTTAAGTTGCATATATCTACCCATGAGGGCACCAGATAAACCTAAAAATGAATGAAAATTATTTATAAAGGAATTTCTGCGATAGAGTGAAAAAAAAGTAGGAATTGACTTAAAAAATTTTTTTCATATTACTTGTTTTATTATCTTTTTTTTTCTATCTTATTCTCCTCTTTTTTTTTTGGACATTGCCAATGTGTTTAATCTCAGAAGTTTGTCATCACAGGAGATGTAGTCTTTAACGGGAGTTAGTGCACTCAACTCGTCAACATATTTTATGAAAACTCAGTGGGAAGGACCCATTCTGCAGGGACCATAGTCCTTCAAAAATGACGACAAAAAAGGGCACGGTTCCACCGCCTAATGGTTGCTACTTTGGAACGCTAATTCCACTGGACTAATTTGTCTAGCAAGGTACGAGATATTGAGCACGTTCTGAGAGCGCCCATAATGAACAGGAACAGAATAATTACAACAAGAAGGTTTTTGAATCTCAGAATATGTAATCTAGCAAAATTATTACAAAATTTAGAAAAACTTTTGAGAATAATATTTCTGATTTTGAGGATTCCAATTGAAAGATAGATATTTAATTTTTTTCTTTCTTATCTCAATTGGTAGACAGCAACATCTAGATCAAAGTTCAAAAAACCCATGTCTTATGGAAGGAAGGAAGGGAAAGGGCCGTTTCTATTGTGATGGACAACCCGTAAGTAGAAGTCTAATTTTAGCTACGTGTCTGAAGAAGGATGAAAAAGAACCTTCTGGGAGGACTTTTAGGAAACTACTCCGCATTTGAGTATCCTATTAAAAGAAAACCCTGTAAAACTCCACCAGGTAGTCCGACTCACGAGGCAAGAGGCTGAATATCACAAACGCCATCGAGTCTCTTCTTTTGGAACAGTTGCAGACACTGGAGGAGGATACAGCCACCGCCTTAATGCTCACCTTAAGACACAGCCTCACAGCTGCTACTGAGCCACGAGTCGGTAGAGATAGATGCCATATTTTCTAAAGAACCAAAGAGAGTCAGCAATCATTTTTCATCGAAAACTTAATATGACTCTCATTCTTCGTGCAATTCATAGGATACTTGGAAGCAGAATCCCAAACCAGGTCTGATACCAGTTATAGCGGAACGTATTAACATATGCAAATTATTAATTTAGTTTCAAGAGAGTGTAGATAATTTCGGTTAATGACAGAATACATGCAAAAAGCAAATACTATATTCATGCGCTGTTCATACTATATTCATACTCTTATTCATGCGCGATTTTAATCAGGTTAGTCTATTATTCAAGATATTAGCTCTATTCACTCGGCCACCAGGCCCCATACGCAAGGTCGTCAACGACTGGATTCGAACCAGCAATCTTTCTGATTCTAAATCAGACACCTTATTCATTAGGGCCACCTAGACTAATTTACGATAAAACAACTAGAATTATCTTGTTTTTGTTTTCTTAAATGCCATACATTTTTTCATATCATCATGTGTTTTCATGATGATATGAAAAAAAAAATGACATTAAGAATAGGTGTGTTTTTAGTCATGGTTTAACTTTATATTTTCTCTATTAATTTCAAACAAGTATTCATGAATATATATCAAATACAATAACTCATGAGAAATGATATATAAATGTCCAATTTTTCTCTCTCTACGTTTGGATTCCATTAAACCACCATTAACTTCAAAATCGCCAAGATCATCACTTCATCTTTGTAACCGAAACCCGTGTCCCAGACATTTGAATGTCATTCTGTTTTTGCTTGTGACAGAAAAAAAGAATGCCCTAACAATTGCGGTCTAGACGGCCTTTATTGGTATTGGTATGATTTGATGCCTACTCATGCGTCACAAATGAGCCCTGCTCACGAAGTTGAATGGAGAAAGGGGTTTTTTTTTTTTTCTTTCCTTTTCAACGAATTTATATATTGGATGTTATGTGATGTAAATGTTCATGCTATTTATGAAATGGGTTTTTAATTCTCATTGTTTTCTCTTCGATTCGGAACAGAGGTGTCGTCGTGTTTGTATTGCAGAGCTTCGAAAGTGATTTGAACGAAGTGTTTAGTCTGCGGAGAGAGGATTTTGTTATTGTTCTCGCCCATGTAAATGTTGTTCCGTAAAATAGTTTGAAGTTTTTTTTTGCTCATCAATCTTACTGGCATGCTTATAAAGAAAAGGAAAAGAGAAATGAAATATTTTTTATTAAGAACTGTTTTTTTTATTGGTAAGGAATTTTAATTGAAATTGTCTTATAAATATTCTGCGATATTTGATTTTTTTTGTAAGTTTGACAAAATAAGGGTTTATAATTTCGATGCCAACTGTTGTTGTATCTCTCTCATGGAAGGAGAAGCAGCTTCTGTTGTGATGGAGCACCCGTAGGTAGAAGTCTGACTTCTGCTACGTGTCGAAGGAAATGAAGACGGAGGGCAGTGGGTTCCCGGAGGATATTTAGGAGAACTACCCGCATTTGTGTATCCCGTACTCCCACAAAAGTAGTCCGACTGAAGAGGCAAGATGCTCCTAAACACCACAAACGCCATCGAGTCTCGTCGTTTTTGAACCAGTGTCTACAACAAAGCCGCCAGCTAATTGAACCTCAGTCCTATTGCTCTACAGCGGCAACGCGTTGTCACTGAGCCGCGAGTTGGACTCTTATGGCTTGAAAAGGATAACATTTAAAATTCAATTTTTTTCTGATTTATTTTTATTTAGGATACAGTCAAAAATATTCTTAAAATAATATAATTATATATAAATATTCTTATAATAGTTATAATTCTTATATATATATATAAATATTCTTATAAAAATATCCCGGGCAAAAGTGTTCTTATTAGCTATTTTCAATTAATCGTTTCCTTGTTTTTGACACAATAGGGAGTTTTTGCATACCACCGTATTTTGGACGCCCGTTAGCTTTTTCTCTAGCGCGCATGCTCATAGGAAATTGCGCATGCGTATTTGTAATAATTTTTTCTATGAGCATGCGCTCTAGGGGAGAAAAAAAGCTAACGGGCGTCCAAAATACGGTATGCAAAAACTCCTAATGTTTACAACAAAGCCGCCATTGGATTGAATCTTACGTTCTAATGCTCACCAATGGCGCACGTTGCCATTGAGTCAGGTTGGCTACTAGATGAGCTAGTGTCTATGAGATTTCCAATATTAAAAAATTCTATTGCAGCCTCTGAGATTCCTCCGTCTGTAAGTAATGGTCTGTGGAATTGACTATCAGGATATAAAATTGTGAGTAGTGGATGCTAATTTGTCCGAAATTAGTATACAATTATTTGTTGGTTTTAAAGGCGTCTGACTTCAAAAGTTTGAGAATATAAATTGTTTAAAAAATCTGGAATAATTAAATACCACTAAAACGAATAAAAACATAAATAATAAATTGAATCAATTAAATGTTGTTTATTTTTATACCATAAAATCGCTCCTATTTTTATCTGGTCTCTCATCAAATATCAAGTTAAAAAATGCAAATGAATATTTTTTTTTTAATAAAAGACTGAAATTTCATAGTAAAATCAGTGCCAGTGTTCAGATATTTGCAAGTTGATATTGTAACGTGGCTTAAACAATTTCTTAAAATCCTGATTTCCGAACATATTTATGTTGGTACTAATCCCCCTGGTGCAGGAAAGCCTACACCAGGTCAAAAGACCGATCGCAGGCGACTGGTTCATGGTTAAGGGCAATATGCAGCTTCACGTTTAGAGGAACCACGAGGGCCGAAGACTGACTCAACCTCAAGACAACTCTCTACCATCCTATTATTAAGCAGGAACCTACGATTGGTCGTGGCGCTTACAACCCTACACCGTGAAAAGAAAAACATATCCTGTCTCGAAATCCGCCAGTAGGCAGACGGCCTTGTGTCGCCATGGGCTATTGCGCCAGTGAAAAAGTTTAAGCAAATATTTTTTCTGCGGTCTGGACTGGAGATAGACTGGACCATCAAGTCTATGAATCGCTCTTTAAATAACTCTCCTATTGGAGAATTTTGTTTTGCATTCATTATTGAAAAAAAAAACGATTTTAAGTCGAGTTCTTTCTTAATAGTAAAAGAAGAAATGACTAAAATCGTTTTTTTTTCAATACTATTTTTAAACATGGTAAAAAATTACATAGTACATCGTGCAATACAATTATACTTGTTACATCAAGTCTTATTACATCATCACATTCAAATAATTCGAGCAACTTTTTTTTAAAACAAGTAATATAAAAAAAAAATTTAAGTCAATTCCGGCTTAAGTCAACAAAGATAAATTTTATTTTAGTTACTTTTTTATTAAATAATCACAACTAATATAAGTTTGTATATATACATATGACAGAATCATAATATTAAGTGCCAAAAATAGAAAGTGAATTTCCTCCTCGCAATTTTCACTCTCACTAATAATATAATCATACTCAATACTCTCACTCAATTTATTCACATGTTTCATTTTTCATTTTGTTCCTTCCTTGATTCAGACTAGAACCCAGAATGAAAAAAGGAATTTTTTTAAAAAATAATTTTCCAGCGATCTACACGCTTCGCCACCGAGGGCATTTATTCCTAAATTTTATAACCTGCTAAATATCTTATATAAGAGAAATTATTTTCTACCGTATAAAACTAAAAATAATGAATTAAATTTAATTACTGGATTAATATTTGAAGAAACTGCATTAACATCCAGTGTCATCCACTACAAGTTCAAAAAATGTATTTGAACTCGTGTGAATGAATAAGAAGTATTTAGTGAACGATTGGAAATTTGAACAAGGTACATATAGGGAGAGTGTGAGCTAATAGAAGGAATTGAATAAATATTTCCATGTTCAACCTTTTTCAGTACATACAAGTTAACATACTATGCAGAGGAATCAAACGTCCATATTTATGGCACAAACACTAAAAGAATAGAAACACTAAAACACACGAAAAGAAGCAAATAGATTCAATGTTATGGTTAAAGATTCCCATTTATTCCGCAGTTAAGCATCAGTAGCAACAAGCTTTCGTTTAATAAATAATAAATATTTCGGACCAAAATCTTTATTGTTCTTGCCTTCATGTCTTTTGATTCTATGGCTACATAACGCAAAAAGTGGAGTTGCTTTTTATGCGCATTTCTCATCACTGGGTTACTCATAGACGGCGTGAATCTCTGTGTGCGTTGCCGTAAATGTGTCTAAATGTGCCGTTACTGTTACGAGAAGTGGCCGTCGTGGTCGTGTCAGAATCCCGGCGACGTCATCTCATTGTTCGTGGGCTTTGAAGGCCGCCATCAGAAGAGTGAAGAGTTGTCAGTTGGGATTATTTCTAATCAAGTACAAAGTGACAGATGGCGGAATTGGACAAAATAAACTTGGAGATCTGTCCAGTTGGAAAAAGATCTTTATGGGTTTAAATTTAATTTATTATTATTTATGGTTTTATTCATTTTTTTTGGTGGTTTTTAATTATTTCAGATTTTTAAACGATTTAAATTCTCTAAGGCAATGGTTCTCAAATTTTTTTGATGTGAAACGCATTTATAAACCTACAAATAATTGTGCTGTTGTTGTTGTCGTATTTGTCATGGAAGTAGGAAGAGGGTTGCAGCTTTTGTTTTTGATGGAGCACCAGTAGGTAGAAGACTGACTTCTGCTCCGGATAGCTGAAGAAGGAGGGTAGTATCTGCCGGCAGGATTTTTAGGGGAAAATACCCGTAAACGTGTAAGTTATAGAAGAAACTCGTAAAACTCCCACCAGGTAATCCGATTAACGACGCAAGATGCTGACGAGTCTCCTAGTTTTTCGAAACAGTGTTTACAACCTCAGCCCTAATGCTCATCAACGCAGCGCACGTTACCACTGAGCCACGAGTCAGTCAATAATTGTGATCGCTCTGTATACTATTTCTGACAAATAAGCATCCGCTATTAATGCCTCACAGTTTTATATCCAGATGGTCAACTCCACAGGCTATTACTTACAGACGGCAGAGTCTCAGAGACTGAAATAGAAATTTTATTTAATATTGGAAAATCACTAAGACGCCAGCGATTCTAGTAACCCACCATGAAAATTACTGCTTCTAGTTTCTAGGAAACTTTCTTTGGCGCATTATTGCTATTTGGCGACTTTATATGTGAGGAAAAAACAAGAAAGTTTCTTGTTTGTTATGAAAGCTGTTTTCGAATGGGAAAACTGACAAGCAAAAGAATATCTATGTTTATTTTTATATCTGAGCACATCACTGGAATACCACAGGGGGCACTCGGTACAAAATATCGGGAAATCGGAAATCGTCCATGGCACACCTTTTGAAACCACTATTCTAAGAAATTCTGTATTGCCGTAAATGTGTCTAAATGTGCCGTTACTGTTTCGAAGAGTGACCGTCGTGCTAGTGTCAGAATCGCGTCTTCACAGCGACGTCATCTTATTGTTCGTGGGCTCGAAGGCCGCCATCAGAAGAGTGAATGAGTTGTTAGTCGGGATTATTTCTAATCAAGTACAAAGTGACAGACGGACGGCATCGGACTGGGCGAAATAAACTCAGACATCTGTCTAGCCTGAAAAAGTTCTTATGGGTTTCAATTATATTTATTTACAATTTGCAGTGGATGCATTTTTAACAATTTGGTATGATGGCCGAGTGACTAGCGTTCTGGCATTGGGTGTCACAGGTTTCGGGTTGGAGTTCCGGCGGTGCCATGGATGTTTGTAGTGGTTCGGAATCCATTTTAAGTCGTAGATCCCGGTCTCATATGACTGTAGAGCGTTGGGCGTAGGGCTCACAACCACAGCCCGTAAAAAAATTCAGCGTCACGGAGCCAAGTCAGACTACTACGTACGAGTGCTCCCTCACAACAGAAGCACCCCCCTCCCATTTCTCTCCTTCCATGAGACCACACGGTTTCGTGGGATTTGTCTAGATGTCTACCAAGTGGGATAAGAAACAATAACAACAACATTATATATATATATATAGCACAACACAAAAAGTAATCAATAAAATAAATTCGTCCTGCCCGGAGGCATAGAAAATGCATACCAAAAGCTTTTACCAGTATTCTCTACTCATAAATTGTATAACAAAATCATTATAGCATTTACAAAACCAAAATTTTGGGGTGCGTCACATTCAAACCTCTCAAAATAAATAAAATGAAATGGGAGAAATTGTTCAAGATCAGAAAAGGGTATAAACTGCAGCAACGAAAATAAAAATCATTTGATAAAGATTAAAACTTTCAACGGCAATACTGCAATGGCAGTTAAAAAAAAAAATTTTTTTTACAAAATATACAATGAAAGCGTGTGAAAAGACGTCGATCACGAAGTTCGCAAAATTCCGATATAAATGAGTGAACATAAAGGAATACGTACCTTCAAGATGTTATTTCTGCACGCTCGATTAATGGATCCTAGGCAAAAACACATCTAGCGATATATTCTAATGACATGGATTAGACAAAATAAATCTCCTTTTAAAGCCAGCAATATATATATATATAATTTTGTTTAAAAAATTAATTAATTTAAATTTTTAATTTACATACATGGTTTAGTCAAAAAAGGCTTATATTTTATTGTTCTAATGCAGCTGGCAATACAGAGAGAGTTCATCTTTATGCCATAAGCAAAGGCTGCGCCACTGTTACTCATTGAGCACTATCCAGGGAGCCCATGGAGATATATCATGGACGCGAGTAACACTACCCCCACAACGCTCTACGATCCTATGAGACCGGGACCTACGGTTCAAAGTGGATTTCGAACCCCTACGAACATCAATGGTACCGTTGGGACTCGAACTCGAAACCTATGGTACATATTACATATTATTAGGTTACATAACATATTGCATATTATTAGACTACATAGATTACATAAACATGATACATGTATACATCTAACAATGAATTACATCATTCATTGACTATTCATAAATAGTGAAGAGTCGGTTCATTTGAAATACATACAATTTGTAAATTATTTAAATATAATTTTTTTTTCACAAAATAAAAAAGAAATGAATACGAACTATTTGTAGTCACTAATTAAAGATCTCTCAAAACTGTTTCTTCCAAAAGCAAAGGCTTTAATTTTTCCTCACAGTATCGCTTTCTATAAAGACATTAACGATGCATGCATGATCTTGATAATAAACGAACTCGTAGATATCTTTTATGCACATACATTCTGCGCATTCACTTTCCATTGATTAGGCTCAATGCAATAAAGTTGACGCCAAGCTATCTAATTAAAAAACTTTTCTTGAAAAGCTTGAATGAAAAGGGATCCATTATGAGTTGATGATTAGATGTTTCCATTTTTTTTTAATGGGGATTTTTTTCTTATCATAAGTAATGAAGTCTTATGAGAAGTAAAAATTATATTGATAAGTTCTAATCTAAATTACTTCAGAGTTTTTTTTGTCATTGCTTTTTTAATTATTAGAAAAGTAATTTCTGAATCTCTCTCACTTTTTCTTTAATTCTTTTTCTGCTCTTTTAGAAATAAAAGATAACTTATAATTTTCAATGTTGTTGTTCTTATGCAGCTAACAATACAGAGACAGTTAACCTCTATGCTATAAGCAAGACATTAGCATAGACATTAGTTATTTAGCACTACCAGGAGCACGTGTAGCTTGAAGATATGCTATGTACGGGAGTAACACTGCCCCCACAACGATCCTATGAGACCGGGATCTACTGAAGTGAATTCCGAACCATTACAAACATCCATGGCACCGCAGGGATTCGAACCTGTGATACCGATCATAGGGAGCGCTAGCCACTCAGCCATCAGACCCAACCTAATTTTCAATTCATTTCAAATAAATTATTGAATGCTTTATGAATCACCTCATAAACTTTTTGTAAAAGTATGCCGCTCTGGTGCTCGGTTCCGCAGGTTTCGGGTTCGAGTCCCGGCGATGCCATGATATATTTCTAGTGATACGGAATCCACTTTAAACCTTCGGTCTCTGTCTAATAAGATCGTAGAGCTTTGTGGGGGTAGTGTTACTCGCGTCCGTAGCTTATCTTTAAGCTACACGTGCCCCTGGTAGTGCTAGTTGAGTAACGTCGGTGCAGCCCTTGCTTATGGCATAAAGATAACTGTCTAAGTATTTACCAGCTGCATTAGAAAAAAATATGTACTACAAGAAATACAACTAAATTCAATAGCCAAAGGAATATAATAAATTGGTTGAGGTGGTTTAGGAAGAAAGTAGAATTTTTTTAATGAGGCATTTGACTTGACGTCGATATTAAGACGAATTTCTAACGAATTCAACGCCGTGCACGACATGCAGTGGTGAACTAAATTAAGAAAATAAAATTGAAATTATTATAATTAATAACTACTGGAAAATTGAAAGGTTAAAATTAAACTATTCGCTACTGAAGTATTCAGCAATAAAAGTAAAATTTTTTTCTCCCTCTGGTGTAAATTTGTAGAAAGTTCAGATTCATGCAAAATGCGTTACGATAATTGAAATTATGATTCAGTACAACACTTGGATTTTTTTCTAAATGGAGCAATTATGTATACAGCGTGTAATACAAAATGTTACACTTAGAACATGTATACCGGGTGTTCTGACAATATCGGGTTTATGCAGGGTGTCCGGACATTACCGCACAATAAATACAAGTTGTATGGACAATCATCATCAATAGCACGACAACCCAGAGTGGGTCAAAGGTTTTCTTTTGAAGAGATTGCCATGCATTCTTCTGGATGACAAGGGTGCTCCAATTCTTAACCTTCAGTACAACAAAATCCTTTTCAACTGCGTCTATCCATCGCAACGTGGATCGTCCTCTTCCTCTTTGTTCCTGTGGCTTTGCCAAAACGAGCCTTTTTATAGGAGTTCAAATCATTCATTCTAAGTACATGATCAGCACAG
Organism: Caerostris extrusa; assembly: GCA_021605095.1. NCBI lineage: Eukaryota > Metazoa > Arthropoda > Arachnida > Araneae > Araneidae > Caerostris > Caerostris extrusa. Next base: position 64,234 of record BPLR01004247.1, on the reverse strand, counting down.
TTTAATCTGTGGATCTTAATAAATCTTATAACATCTGGGTCTTTATAGCATTTATAAATTTCAGCGTTGTACCGTCTTGTCCAACAATCACTTTCCTTAACACCTCCAAGAATAGCCCTTAAAATATTCCGCTCAAATAGATCCAAACGGGTCTCATCAGATCTGGTTAAAGTCTGTGTTTCGGAGCCATGGACCAAAATAGGTCTAATACGGGTTTTACAGAACAAAAATTTAGTTTTTCTGTTTATGAACTGTGATGTACATAGTGTCCGGACAATACCGCCCGATATATATATACGGCTTTCGATATATGTATACAAAGTGTTCGGAAAATACCACACAATATATGCAGAGTGTTCTGTATACTGGGACGCGTGTATACAGGATGTTCTGCATACTAGGTCACGCTTATACAGGTTGTACCGAAAGCATAGGATGTTCAGACAATATACTATACAGGGTATCCGGTATACAGGGATTACGTATATAGAAGGCATTGAACAAACTGTATAGAGAGAAAATTGTTGATCGGAGTATATAAAAGTAGTCTAAGAAACCATATCTCTATCATGCATAGTTTTCGAAAAAAATGCGAAAAGAAAAGTATGACGTCACATCCGGTGCAGGAAAAATGAGATTTATTTGAATCACGTGAAATTGCTGATCGGATGAAAAACATAAAAGATTTAAGGAAATAAAAATAATAATAATAAAAGAAGAAAAAATTAATAATATAATAATAATCGGTTGGGCCAATATGCAGGTTATTCATGAAATTATTTGATAATTACTCAGTTACATTGTTTAAGTTTTATTTTAACTAGATTCTCTGGCTGATTTTAAAACGTATACATTATTACAACAACTGTCATTTTCAATTTAATATTTGATGAATGGCTTGTTTAAAATTACAATTTCCTTTTTTTGGGCAAAAACTGATTCATAGCTACTTTTTCAAAGAAGAAAAATATTAATAAATGTTGGTAAAAAAAGCTCGTGAAAGAAATTTAAAAAAATAATTACAGATTTCAGTGAAAATTTTCAAACTTGAAAGAGGTCAAGAACACGAAAATCCCGCTTCTGAAAACAATATCTTGTATTTAATGGGTAATAAAAAAATAATAAAAAAAAAAATGGGCCCTTAGACTTGCGGGAACATTTTTAAAGAGAGAGCTGGACTATAAATGCATGACTGTTATGCAATTGAACAGCCGTCATTGTGTTCGCGGTGCTTAAAACTATCCGCAGTCTTTGTGTAGTGATAGTCATTAAATTCGTGAATATTGCGATATGTACTTCATCTACGGTCAGTGTACTTTTTGTTTGGAAGTATCAATGCATTGCAAATTGTTGTTCTAATGCAGCTGGCAATACAGACAGTAAATCTTCAAACAGATTATAAGCAAAGGCTGTACCGCTATTACTCATTCAGCACTACCCAGGGGGCACGTGCAGCTTGAAGATAGGCTACGAACGCGAGTAACATAACCCCACACAACGCTCTATGATCCCATTAGACCGGAACATGCGGTTTAAAGTGGGTTCCGCACCATCACAAACATCCATTCCACCGCTAGGACTCGAACTCGAAACCTGAATGACCAAAAGACCATCAGGCCTCGCTCATCTGAGGGAGTTAATGTATCGAAACCTAGTTACTTAGTTGAAGAAGACGTTTTTTTCTTATCCTACTTGGCAGATAGCAACATCTGGACCAAGTTCAAGAACTCGTGGTCTCATGGAAAGATGGGGCAGCTTCTGTTGTGATGGAGCTCCGTAGGTAGAAATCTGACCTGGCCCCCATGACGCTGACTTTTTACGGGCTAGGGTGTCAGCTCTACACTCATGTTAGACAGGGGCATACGGTTTAAAGTGGATTCGAACCTCTACAAACATCCATCCGATGCCACAGATTTCTGAACCCGAAATCTGTGGCTCCAGAACAAAAAAAAAGGTTTTATTTGAAAAGTATGTATCCAATCTTTTCTTCATACGGGACAAAATTTATAGATTCAAATAAAAATAATTAAAAAAATTATAAGAATTTATTAATTTTATAAAAAAATTCCTGTATTAAAATATATAAACATTAAATTTGACATACATTGAATAGCATAAACATGCTTACAGTAATTTTATTATCGGAAAATAAGAATTCGAACAGCATTCTTTATCTTACATTTCATGACAACTAGGCCGCAGAAAAATTTTTATTTCTTGCACTTATTATTTACTTACTTTATATGTAAGATTATTCGAAACAGGGCCAGTGTTGTGTGCTTTAAGAAAACAAAAATATTATTAATAATTAAATGGTGCGATGATAATTTAGAAAATTCTGAAGTATTTATAGTTGAGCGTTAGTTGAGAATTAATCGAAATTGTTAATTTCCATTTTTGTTCATGATATTTTCTACTTTTGATAAAAATGTATCATTATTATTGACAAGAGAACGAACTAAGCATCAAAGGAATTTATTTCTGGTGTACTATAAAATGTTTGTGGGCCCTAATGACCGAGTGACTGGCGCTATTTCGGGTTTGAGTACCGACGCCATGAATGTTTGTAGTGGTTCGGAATCCACTTTAAACCGTAGGTCCCGGTACTAATATGACTATAGAGCAATGAGCATAAGGCTCACAACCCTACCTGTAAAAAGATAACATCTTCTATCTCGAAATCAGCTAGCAGGTAAATAGATTTGGCCAATCATGTCGCAATTGCGTCACTGATGATGATGATGATGATGATGATGATGATTATGACACTGTGTTAAAATTGAATTATATTATAGAATACTTTTGAATTCAGAATTTTGAAATTAGACATTTTGTTAATAAACTATTGTATACAATACTTTGTTTTTAACTGAAAAGAATAAAACATGTATAGCAACAAAAAACATTATGCCAATCAAAATAAAAACTCGTATGTACCTTGTCAAAATACTTTGATTCAACTATTTTGGAAAATACCACATCAACTCGACCGTGCAGCTCAACATTCGATCTTTCTACGATTAAAGGAGGGTTTAAATTTAAATTTCTGTGTTGTTGACCTATGTATCTCCCCCCTTCCAAAAAAAAAAAAAAGAAATAGCCTAACAACATTTTTGTGATTTCAAAAAGCCTTAGATATCTTAAGAGATACACGTCCCGCGTTACTCAACTATAACAGCATTGTTATTATTATTATTAAAATTTTTAGATTTAAAAGTAGATTATTTAATGTTTAGGGTTGAATTGTTTGGATTCAGAATCAAATTATTTTGAGATCCAATCTGCAAGCTGAGTTCTGATTCGAATCTGAAATGTATAAATCAAACCAACTATGGTGTCGCATGTCACGAAGATGTTCCATTTTGTAGAACGATATTGACCTGAAGAAAATAGATTAAAAAATAACGAGCAAGATGTGGTATTTGGAAAAAGTCAAGCTGGTTATGTTAGGAAAACGAATTTCATTAAAAGGATTAATTTTTTAAAAAATGATTAATTTGATTCTTATTGTAGATTCAGAAAGACATTATCTATAAATATTTTCTTTTGTTCTAATGCAGCTGGCAAACACTTAGACAGCTTGGTCTTGGATGCCTTAAGGCAAGCGCTGCACAGACGTTACTCATCTTTGTATTACCCAGGGGGCACGTGTAACTTGAAGATAAACCACGGATGCGGAGTAGCAATGCCCCCGCAGCGCTCTACGATCCTGTTAGACCTAGAACTACAGTTTAAAGTGGATTCCGAACCACTACAAACATCCATGGATGTTTATGCATGGCACCGCCGTGACTCGAACCCGAAACCTGTGGTACCGAGCGCCAGAGCGCTAGCCACTCGGCCATTCAGGCTCTTATCTATAAATATAAAGGAAGAGATTTGCGTTTGTATTTCTTATGATTTGTTTCTTATCCCACTTGGAAGATAGCAACATCGAGATCAAGTCCGAGAACGCGTGTGGTCTCATGGAAGGAGGTAAAAGGTAGGGCAGCTTCTGTCGTGATGGAGAACCCGCAGGTAGAAGCCTGACTTGGCTCTGAGTCGCTGATAGTCTTTGGTACCACAGCTTCAGATTCGAATCCTGGCGGTGGCATGGATGCTTGTGAGTGATTCGGAATGCATGTTAAACTGCAGGTCATGGTCTAATTAGCCTAAAGTGTGCACAAAATTACCATAGAGCGACAAACCAAACCATGTCACCGAAGAAGAGGTAGCAGTATCTTCAGGGAGGACTTTTAGGGGGAACTACCTCGCATTTGCGTGTCGTACAGGTGAAAACTCGGATAGATCCCACCAGGTAGTCCGACTCACGAGGCAAGAGGTTGAACATCCCAAACGCCATCACGTCTCCTGCGTTTTTTTTTTTCCTTTTCTTTTTGAGACTATATGTACAACAAAGCCGCCAGTGGATGGAACCTCAGACCTAATGCTCAACAGCCGCACGGTTGTCTCTGAGCTTAGTCACGTCACGCTCTTATGACTTAAAAACTGTAACATCTAAAAATCCAATTTTTTCTGTATTATTTAGTATCATAATCATCATTATTGGCGCAACAACCCTATGGTGGTCCAAGGCCGTCTGCTCACTGGCAGATTTCTAAAAAGTAGATGTTTTCTTTTTAAGGGGTAGCGTTGTCAGCCCTACGCCCAACAGTCAAATTAGACTAAGACCCACGGTTTTAAGTGGATTCCGAACCACTAGAAACATCCATGGCACCCTCCAGGGTTCGAAACCGAAACCTGTGGCACCGGGCGCCAGAGCGCTAGTCACTCGGACATCATAACATTTAAAATTCTAATTTTTTTTTTTTTAATTTAGTATAGAGCCAAAAATATTCTTATAATGATTTTTTTCTCCCTTATCCCACTTGGTAGACAGCAACAAGTCCACGAACCCATGTGGTCTCATGGAAGGAGGGAAAGGATAGAGTGTAGCTTCTGTTGTGATGGAGCACCCATAGGTAGAAGTCTGACTTCTGCACCGTGTCGCTGAAAAAAGTGGGGCAGTGCTTTCCGGAATCCACTTTTAATCTATCCGGACTTTTAAGGGGAACTACAACGTATTAGCGTATAGTATAGGAGAAAACCCTTAAAACTCCCAGCAAGTAGTCCGACTCACGAGGCGAGATGCTGAACATCGCACACTTCAACGAGTCTCCTCGTTTTTTAAAACAATATTTATAACAAATGCAAATGCCCTCAGCCCTAATGCTCCCCTGCTGCTGGCGTTGCCACTGAGCCACGAATTGGGCTTTTATGACTTAAAAACTATAACATTCAAAAAATATTATTTTTTTCTTACTATTTTTAATTTATTACCATTTTCATTATTAGCGCAACAGCAACAGCAGGTGGCTTTTTTTATTGGGTTGATCTGTCCGCTCTGTGCCGAATAGTCAAATGAGACCGGAACCCACGGTTTAAAGTGGATTCGAACTACTACAAACATCTATTGCACCGCCGGGACTCGAATCCGAAGCCTGTGGCACCGAGCACCAGAGCGCTACTCACTCGGCCATAAAGCCCTTTTATAAATGTTTTTAATGAAAGTTTTAGATTTGGTTTGTCACTCCAAGGTCATTTTGTGCACATTTTAATTAGACCGAGACCTGCAGTTTTAAAGTGGATTCCGATCCACTCACAAACATCCATGCCACCGCCATGATTCGAATCTGTAGCTTGTGGTACCAAAGGCCAGAGCGCTAGAAAATTGGCCATGAGGCCTTTATTTCGTATACAGGAAAAATATTCTCATAATAATATAACTATATGTATAAATATTCTTATAATAATATAATTAGATTCATAAATAACTTGTTTTCAAAAATATCATATTCTTTGTTCATATTGATTTGCTTATAAAAATATCGTACAGAAGTATAGTATTCTTATTAGCTATTTTTTAATAAAATAAAAACGTTAATTTTTGTTAGTCACGTTGCACTTTTAAATTATTTAAATTATTTAGTTCAAAAATCGTCTGTTCAGCAGTTGCAAACAGAGAATGACGTCATATTCTTATTGCTGATTATGATTCTTAAATCGAATTATTTTTAATTGTTGGATTTTTATTTACTCCTAAAGATTTTTCTTATTTGGAATTATTATTATAATTTATTTAATGTTTAATTTTCATTTATTATTGTTATCTTTATGTGGTTTTATTTTTAATTTATTCAATTCCTTCTATTAGCTCACACTCTCCCTATATATATCTTGTTCAAATTTTCAATCGTTCATAAAATACTTTTTATTCATCCACTCCAGTTCAAATACATTTTTTTAACTTGTAGTGGATGACACTGGATGTGAATACAGTTGTTTCAAATATTAATTCAGTCATTAAATTTAATTCATTAATTGTAGTTTTTTTTTTAGATTTAAGTTGCCTATATCTATCAATAGATGGTGCCAGATAAACTTAAAAAAATGAATGAAAATGATTGTTAAAGGACTTTCTGCAATAGAGTGAAAAAAAAAAAAAAAGTAGGAATTGACTTAAAAATTTTTTTTTTATATTACTTGTTATTTTTATCTTTATGTTATGATAGATATTAATTAATTTTCTTGTATTTATTATTTCATAATTGCTTTGATAAAATTACATAATTTATTAAATATTTTTTCAACAAAAATTATTAAAAACAAAATCGTGATTTTGTTATGTTTAATTAGTTTAAACTGGATGTAGAGCCTCAACGTATAATTTTTAAAGGAATAATTGTAGTAAGTTAGAATTTTCTTCCGGTATAATTTCTTTTGCGGTGATGCTATCTGCATTCTATTAAACATTCGAATCAATTATTGGTTTTGGATTCGAGGAAACTTGACACCGCAGAATTCAGAACATTTAGAGTATGAACAAACAGTGGTGGTTACAATGAAACATTAAGTAAACCTTAAACCTATAATCAATTTTAAGAAAATAACATTTACGATTTTGTAATGTAAAGTTTTGTCTAAAGAAAAATACTATTTTAAAAAAATGTTTTAATAGCAGAGATCATAAATGATTAATAAATAGATTCAGAGATAATAAATGGTTAATAAATAGATTCAGAGATAATAAATAACATATTCTGAGAGAATTCTGCTATTTATTATATTACAATTTTTATATTCTTGAGAATTTAATAGAATTCTTTAAAAATTTAATATTTTTGACATTCAGAGAGAATTTAGTAGAATTCTCTAAAAATTTAATATTTTTAATATTCTGAGAGAATTTAATAGAATTCTCTAAGAATTTAATGTTTTTGATAATCTGAGAGAGTTTAATATTTTCTAAGAATTTAATATTTTCGATATTCTGAGAGAATTTAATAGAATTCTCTATGAATTTAATATTCTTGATACTCTGGGAGAATTTAATAGTTATGAACTAGTTCCAAATTATTTTGTTCAATTATAAATTGATATTTATAATTTGAACTATAATTGATATATATAGTTGAGCAAAAGTTTTATTTAAAGAAGATATTTTATTTACAGAAGTTTTTATTTAGAGATTTAGCATTAGTTGGAATTAATAATTAGACATTATAACCATCCATATATTTATTAAATGTTTTACAATTCTAGAGAAAAAAATTATTGCGGAAAATAAATATATGTTTATAATTGCATAATAGATTAAAAAAATAAAATTCTTGTTTATATTGCAATTTTAAAAATTAGTATACCCACCTTCCATCATGTAACGGTGAAGATTTAAAAATCTAATAGCTCAATGTCGGAATCCGGTCTGCTATCATCTTGTCATCTTGGCGTCATTATTTTTCTGATAAAATGATATATTTTTGACTTTAGCGATTTTCCTTTTTACTTTTTCTTCCGGGATTCTAATTTCTTCTGATATGTTCAAGTAAGCGTGAGACATTAAATATTAATAATAATAACATTGTTTCTCAAAATATTTATGGCAAAAGCAAAAATTTAAAAAAATTATTCTGCATTATTTATCTGAAAGAAAATGAAATATAAGAACAGATATTTTGAACTTTTATAAGTTAAAAGAAAAGAAAAATATATAAGCAAACGATTTCCTCTCGAAAATTTAAATATGTTGCCAATAGAGAAAATTCCTTGATTAAAAAAAAAAAATGATTGATATACGGAATAAAGAAGCAAATAATAGTGTGTATATATATATATAGAGAGAGATAGATAATGTTTGCAAAATATAAGTTCTTATGTTCTCTTCTTTTATATATATATATATATATATATATATATAAAACAAAAGAACCGATATTTTGCATTTTTATAGGTAATAAAAAAAAAAAAAAAGGAAAATATATGAGCAAACGATTTTCTTTCGAAAATTTAAATACGTTGCCATTAGAAAAAATTCCTTGAGTAAAAAAAAGAAATAAATAATGATTGATACACGGAATAAAGAAGCAAATAATATTATATATATATATATATAATATTATTTGCTTCTTTATTCCGTGTATCAATAAAAAAATAGACATGAAAAAGAAAAAAAAATAAATGAGCAAACGATTTTCTTTCGAATATTTAAATACGTTGCCACTAGAGATAAAAATAAAAATAAATCATTGATAGACGAAATAAAAAGCAAACAACATTAAATATATATATATATAGACAATGAACCACCAGAAACAAACAACGAGTTCCCAAACATATCTTTTCTAGTAACTCTTATCTGTGTTATCACTGAGCGAAAACGAATCGTTCCTTTCGACTGCACATGATTCGATAACTCATCGCCGCACTCATTTGTCGCTGTTTGACAACCAGATTAAATTGTTGTTGTTTTTGCGTCTTCGCATTGTGGAGCCACGATAAGTGAGCCAAAGCGATAAGAATTGGCGAGCATCTGGCGCTGTCTTCAAAGAAAGCCGGCAAAACGGTATTTCTACGCTAATAACAGTTTTTCGTAAATAGGTAAGTTGCGCAATAGCGTTCGTGCATACCTCAGCATTGTTTATTGACCTCGACAACAGGATGGCTTTGGAATGATTTTCGATTCTTACAGTAATATTTTTTTTTGATAAAGGAATGTTGAAATATATTGATTTATAGTTAAACGGACATACTATCGGTGTTTTTTTATTGTTGTAATATTTATTCATATTTTTTTTGTTGTAATATTTTTTCATTTTATTCATATGTAATTTTTGTTTTAGTTTGTGAATTTCAGAAATTTTAAAGATGTATCACATTTTACACAGTTTCATATTTTTAAAATCTTAAAACGCATTAATAGAAGTATCATATATTAACAACTTAAATTTTTTTAATGATGTAAGAAATTTATAAGCATTATTAACTTAAAATTTCATTGGCATCTCTAAATAAATTTTAATTATTCAAAAATTATTTATTATTAATTTTCATATTCATAAAAAAATTGTTAAAGTTAAAATTACTTAATTTTCAAGAACTGTTAAAAATCATGGACATTCTTTAGAATAAAAATAATTCAGTGGAAGATGATTAATAAAAATTTTTAAAAATTCATTGAATTCTTTGAGAATAGACGTTTTATTTTCTATATCTTTTTTTTTAATTATTTCAGTGGCAATGAACCATTGATTGAATAATTCAAAGACATAATTAAATTTTAAAAACATTCGTATTTGAATTAAAAAAATATAGAATCTGATATTCATTTACTTAATTGTGATTATTTAAATTAAATTTTAAATCAATTTTGTAAACTGAAATTTGATTTGTATAATTTAAAAAACTGTTAATATTGATTTGTCTACGACATAAAAAAGTTAAGAATTGTTAAGAAAAATGGTATGATAATGAAAAATTTCTATTAGCGTATATTTAGTACCATTTTAACTAAGAATAAAAATATTTTTCTTAATCTGCTATGAAAAATCATGATATAAAAAATTGAAACGTCATTTCCTTTAAAAATTTCTTCAGCTTCTAAATGTTGCTCTGAATGTAAAAACATTACTTTTGTTTAAAATATTTTTCATTTATATTTCTTTTCCTTTTTAATTACACGAACTCGATGAATTATTTATCAATTAATCTTTCTTTAATTAATTCATTTGATTAAAAAAATTGTTAAAAAATAGCGTTGGATCAAGAAAGCGATGTGAATTACGCGAAATAAAAACATTATATGAATTTGATTTAAGAAATATTTTTCGTTAATCATAAATTAATTTTTTTGATTAATTATGGTTAATTAAAATTAATATACTCTAAATAAGTTTTAATTATTCAATAATTATTTAGAATTAATTTTCATATTTTTAAAAAAATTGTTAAACGATAACAGTTAAAAACTCAAGAAAGAACTGCTAAAAATCATTGAATTGAAAAAAAAAAATGGTATGATAATGAATAATTTCTATTAATTTATATTTAGTTCCGTTTTAACTAAGAATAAAGATGTTTTTCTTACTGTTATAAAAGAGTGAAACGTCATTTCCTATGTTAAAATTTCTCTCAGATTCTAAATGTTGTTCTGAATGTAAGTTATTTTTGCTTAAAATATATCATTTGTAATTCTTTTCATTTTTTCTGTCACGAACTCAGTGACATTATTTATCAGATTAATCGTCCTTTCTTAGAATTCATTTGATTAGCATGTTTATAGCGTTGGATCAAAGCAATGTGAATTATTCCGGAAAAACAGATACACAAAGAGCAAAGTTCAGCTTTATGGGAGGATTCCAAAATAAAAATAAACTAATAAATCTCGTGTGATAAATAGTTTTTAAGTTACTTGATTTTATAAACTGTTATGAATCATTAATTTTGTTTCTTTTTAGGAAAACTTTATTCATTATTTTTTTGACTTTTAATATGCATAAATTTTTTAAAGCTATTCATAAAATTGCTCTTCAGTATTCACACATTATTTTTTAAAAATATTTTTCACTTATTCTACATTATGGATAATCATCATTAATAAAAACAATCTTTAGTTTTAAAATTAGTAATGCTAACACACAGTGGGCAAGTGTTCACCAATTATTTTTGAATTGTTTTTCATTTAATTTAAATTACGAATAATCTTTATTTGTAAAATTAGTAATGCTACACAGTGGGCTATTCACGTGATATTCATCCATTATTATTATTTTTTTTTTTTAAATATTTTTTCATTTACTTTAAATTATGGAGAACTTTTAATAAAATAATCATTATTTATAAAATTAGTAATGCTTATACACAGTGGGCAAGTATTCACCCATTATTTTTTTGAAATTCTTTTCATTTATTTTAAATTATGGAGAATTTTTAATAAAAAAATCATTATTTATAAAATTAGTAATGCTAATACACAGTGGGCAAGTATTCACCCATTATTTTTGTTTTGAAATTTTTTAATTTACTCTATATTATGGAGAATTTTTAATAAAATTAATGTTTATTTATAAAATTAGTAATGCTAATTCACAGTGGGCAAGTATCCACCCATTATTTTATTTATTTGAAATATTTTTCATTTACGCTAAATTATGGATAATTTTTAATAAAAACAATCTTTATTTAGAAAATTAGTAATGTTAATTCACAGTGGTCAAGTATTCACCCATTATTTTTAAAAAAATACTTTATCATTTACTTTAAATTATGGAGAAAAAACAATCTTTATTTTTGTAATATTAGTAATGCTTATACACAGTAGACAAGTATTGACCCTTTATTTTTTTTTTTTTCTTGGAATTTTTTTCATTTACTTTAAATTATGGAGAATTTTTAATAAAATCAATCTTTATTTATAGAATTAGTAATGCTAACAAACAGTGGATAAGTAATCACCCATTATGTTTATGAAATTTTTTTCACTTTCTCTAAATTTAGGGAATTTTTAATAAAAACTATCTTCATTAATAAAATCAGTAATGCTAATTGTTTTCATTTGGTTCTAAAAATTAAAATTAAATTGTTCTAATAATAATGTTAAAAATTACCTTTGAAATAGTTAAAAATTTTGACCTATTATATTATTTCAATGGAATTTTGAAATGAAAATAAAAATTAAATAAATAAACTTAGCATCATTAAAATGAAAATGAAAATAATTTTGTAAGAAAATTTTTGTTGTTTCATAAAAAAAAATTTCACATCTAGGTAAAACTTACGTGCCTTTTCATATTCAAACTGACTAAAATTTTTTTTAATAAAATGTAAAAAAAAAAAAAAAAAATACGTTTGCATTTTATGCTGTAAAGTTTTTTTAAAATAATTATCCTGTCACTGACCTACATGTGTGCGTTTAATTCAACTTAAAATATTTTTAAACTAAAAATAAATTAAAACCTTTGTTAGAAAATATTAAATACCAGCTATAAACACATCATATTTTAGAATTTTTTTTTTTTTTTTTTTTTTTTTGTAATAAAATTGTTTTGCAAATAGTGTAAAATTAGACTGCATATGTTTGTTGCTCTAAAAAAAATGCAAGTCAAAAACCCTTCAAAATTTAAAATAAAAGTTGTAATGCCACAAAAAAAGATGAACTAATTTACTTAAATTCTTGAAAAATGTGAGCTGTAATGTATGGCATCATTTCATTCGAAATTAATAATAAATTTCGAATGAAAATGTTCAATATTGGGGCATTTTTTTTTAATATTTATTGTTATTTTAATTTTTTGTTAGTCCCTAAAGTACAATGCATTCAAAATAAATAAAATAAATCCAAGAAAAAAATATAATATTTTTTCTTCAAGTTAAAAAACATTTGCCCTTGAAGAAGTTGAATTTGCCTTGAAGTCCATATAACAACACAGCACATTGAAGTGATAATGATGAGGCTTTGATGTAATGTAACAGCTGTATAGGCTGAAGGACAGAATAAATATATTTTTTTAAGAATTTGATTTTCAAAATTAAAGAACATTAAAACACTTTTTATTAATATATAGTAGTAGTTTATATAAATTGCAATTTTAATTTTTAAAAATTTAACTTTTTTATAAAAATTGTTCTTGTATCAACAAGATCATTACTCGTGTTATAGCAAATTCTAAGCTATTAGTTAAAAAAAAAAAAAAAGCGATTTTTAGATCCATTTTTGTTAAAATAATTGGAAATATTTTATGATTAGAATAACAAAGAAGAAGAAATTAAAAAAGGCTATATATTCAATACTTATTACATTAAAAAAAAGGGCTCTATTTCAATTCTATACTTATGGTATTCTAATACTTATGGTAGTTAATATAAATTGCAATTTTAATATTTATAAAAATTGTTTTCATATCAACAAGATCCTTATTTGTGTTATAGCAGGTTCTAAACTATTAAGCGAAAGAAAAAAAATTAAAATTTTGAGATAGATTTTTTTCAGAATAATTTGAAATATTTTATGATTAGAATAACAAAGAAGAAAATAAAAAAAAGCAATACATACAATATGGGCCTGAATGGCCGAGTGGCTAGCACCACAGGTTTCGGGTTCGAGTCCCGGTGGTGCCATGGATGTTTGTAGTGGTTCGGAATCCACTTTAAACCGTAGGTCCCGGTCTAATAGTATCGTAGAGTGTTGCGGGGCATTGTTACTCCGTATCCGTGGCTTATCTTCAAGTGACACGCACCTCCTGGGTAATGCAAAGTGAGTAACGTCTGTGCAGCGCTTGCCATAAGGCATCCAAGACCAAGCTGCCTAAGTGCTTGCCAGCTGCTTTAGAAAGAAAAAAATACATATTATATACATATAGCAGTTACAAAATAAATATGCCCGACTCGTTACACAACATGGCCCTCTACTAAATTTTCCGACAAATAGAAGTAAAGCCATAGCCCGACTCGTGGCTCAGTAGCAACGTGTGCCGCTAGTGAGCATTAGGGCTGAGGTTCAATCCGCTGGCTGCATTGTTGTAGACAGTGTTTCAAAAAAAACGAGGAGACTCGATAGCGTCTGGTATGTTCAGCATCCTGCATCACACGTTGGACTACTACACCACATCACATGATTGTGCTTAGAGCTTCTCTACAGTTTGTTAAGGATGTAGGTGAGAAGTCTAAAAACGCTCTACGATCGTATTAGACTGGTATCTACCGTTTAAAGATGATTCCGAACCATTACAAACATCCATGGCACCGCCAGGACTCGAAGACGAAACCTGTGACACCGAAAGCCAGACACTCGGCCATTCAGGTCCTTCGTTGATCTGACAACCTGGCGGAGAGCGTAAATGCGGCGTAGTTTCTCCAAAAAGTCCTCCTTGAAGGCATTTACCCTTCTCCAAGATACAAAAATTCTGACGGAGCCAAGTCAGACTTCTACTTACGCGTATTCCATCAATTCGAATTACGGGTATTCCATCAATTCGGGTTTCGAATTTTGTGCACACTTTAGGCTAATTAGACAGGGACCTACAGTTTAACTTGGATTCTGAATCACTCACAAACATCCATGCCACCGCCAGAATTCGAACCTGAAGCTTGTAATATCAAAGTTTGGTTTGGTTTGGTTTGTCGCTCTACTGTCATCTTGTGCTCACTTTAGGCTAAACAGACCGGGACCTACAGTTTGAAGTGTATTCCGAACCACTACAAACATCCATGGCACAGCCGGGACTCGAACCCGAAACCTGCGATACCGAGTGCCAGAGCGCTAGCCACTCGGCCATTCAGGCCACTGTAATATCAAAGGCCAGAGCGCTAGTCAATTGGCCATCAGGACGCTCAGGAAGTTTCCCACTCCCTTTCCCTTCTTCCATGAGAACACAGGGTTCATGGACGTCCGTTCCACACTGTAGGACACTGAGGATTTAGTTACAACAACAACAAAATAAATATTTATTGAAACAAACATAAATATACAAGAAACAGAAAAATTAAACAGGAAATGTATAACGAAACTGCAAAGTCATTTATGGATGTTTATTTATTTAAATGATTATTTCTTTGTTTATTTATTTACATGATTATTTATTTAAATTTAAATGATGTTTGTTTATTTTTTTAACTGGTCAAGATAATCATTCTTTCAATTTCGTGTTCTTAGGTAAACAATAAGAAACAAAAATATTTTTACACTAACACCGGTCTTTAGTTATATTCTGGAATTATAATGTTCTTAATATTTTTGAAATTATATAAACTAAAATAATGCTAATCAGTGCTGTAGAAGTAAGATAGCCATATATTATTTAGAAATAAGCATAACTTCAACCTATGCATTTTGAAGTTTGTTTTTAATTATCTTATCTGTATTTTTAATTATCTGTTTTTAGTTATCTTACTTTGTTTTTGTTTTGATGCCAAAACGGAGAAGAGAAAAACACAAACAAAACTGAAAGAGAAATTAAAATATTTCCAGGGAAGTCTTTTTTGTTGTAGTTAAAAAAGATGTTTTACTATGTTTTAAAAAATAATAAAAAAATATTAAAAAAAAATGATTTTTTAACTGATATGGGATTGTATAAATGTTATTTGGATAGACATTTGAAGTTAAAACAAATGAAGCCTGTTTAAGTTAATGTTTTTCATATTTTTTCTGACAAAAAATAAACACATAATTTCTATAAATGTTTTTGAATAAAAAGAAAAACAACTCTTATGTGTCTTTTATTTATTTAAAAACTATCATAGTTTTTTCAACTAGAAATTGTACTTTGCTAGTTAAGTAAACATAAATATAATAATAATAATTACATAATCATAAATATAAACGTATAACATAAATTACATTGCATAATTTTACAATTTAAAGCATGAAAATTTTGTGATATCTGAATTTAATATTTAAATAAAAAAATCTTAATATATTTAATTTCATTTTCATTTCACAATATTTACTGTTTAAATTCTTTGTGGAATTCTTTTTAACGAAAGACAGTTTTTTTACTATTTGGGTCCTTTCTTTTTTGTTAATTCTTCTAATATAAATGTTATATATTATATATATATATACAATATAAGATTCATTTTCAAAAGTTACAATAATCTCTTTTGATATTTTCATATTGTAGTGTGTAAGCTGGGCAACCAGATTGAAACTGGATGGGGTTGAGTTGAGATACTTGAGGCGCAGGTTAGAGAATTCACAGCTTTATTGACACATGCACAAACACCACACAATTAGAGACATAAATATTTAACACATTTAAAGACCTATAATTATAGAAAAGATTCACTTCTGATAAAACCCGTTCAGTTGCGCAGGGTGCGCTAAATATATTTCCTTTCTGGATGAGTTTGGTTTGTCACTCTACGGTCATTTTATTTACACATTGGGCTAATTAGACCAGAACCAAACAGTTTACCGTGGATTCCGAAACACTACTACTACACCACACCACATCACTGTGCCTAGAGCTGAGTTGCCTCTTTACAGTTTGGGAATGATGTGAATGAGAAGTCTGATTGGGCTCTGTGACCTTCTACGGTCATATGAGACCGGGACCTACGGCTTAAAGTGGATTCCAAACCACTACAAACATTCATGCCACAGCCAGGATTCGTACCTGAAGCATGTGGTACCAACGGCCAGAGTGCTAGCCAAATGGCCATCAGACCGCCTCTCCGGATGAGAATCTGCAGACCAACTGACTATTTCTCCTGAATGCCACAGGGGGCGCTCCAGTGTGTAGGAGGAAGCACGGTTCCAATATCAATTTTGTCTATTGAAAATAATTTCTTGGTATTTATTTATAATTGATTTAATGCCACCTATTATATCTATTAATCATATGAAATTGCAAAAATGTTATTACGTCTCATCCTAGTATGGTTTTTTTGAATAAATAATTTAGAATTCTTTTTATTTATACTTTTAATTTTTGAAATTTTCAGCATTTTTGGCATTTTAATTACATTACCATGACAACAGTATTGGATATTTAAATTTTTTTAAATTACACTTTTCACTTTTGTCGTAATGATTAATAACAAAAATAATATATAATTAATAAATAATATAATGTTAAATAACATATAAAATATATAATGTTAAATAATATATAAAATATAATGTTAAAAAATAAATAAAGTATAATGTTAAATATTTGAAACAGTATATAAATGAAATTCTGTTTTAAAACTATACCTTTGTTGAAATAAATTCTTAATTTAGCAGAATGTGAAGCATATCAGTTTGAGTTCTTTGCATTTATTATCTGATATAGTTTATCTTTTAAGTTAAAAGTAAATATATATCAAATAAAAGATTTACTTCAGCGAATATTAGATAAGAAGAATTCTTTTTTTTTTTTTACTTTCTTCTGAACAATAGATTGTTCTTAAAGAATGAAATCATGTTCTTACAAATTTAATATTTAGATAACACTTGAATAAATATCATTTTCATTGTCAGATGACTTCTTTGTTGATAATAAATTCTTAAGAAATAATTTTGGGTTTGGATCTTTTTAATAATAATTTAATTTTTTAATAAATTCTTAATAGATAATTTCGGATTCGGATTTTTAATAATAATTTTTAATAAATGCTTTATAATAATTTTTAATAAATTTCTTAATAAATAATAATTTTTATAATTATATAATAATTTTTAATAAATATAAATATTTTTTTTAAATTCTTAATAAATTGGTACAATTTATGTGCGTAATGTGGGTCTGAGTGGCCAAGTGGCTAGAACCTCGGTACCACAGGTTTCGGGTTCGAGTTCCGGCTGTACCAGGGGTGTTTGTAGTGGTTCGGAATCCACTTTAAAACAGTAGTTCCCAGTCTAACAGGATCGTTGAGCATTGCGGGGGTATCGTTACTCCGCGTCCGTAGCTTATCTTCAAGCTACACGCACCTCCTGCGTAGTGCTAAGTGAGTAACGTCGTTGCAGCGCTTGCCTGAAAGCATCAAAGACAATTGTCTAAGTGTTTGCCAGCTGCATTAGAACAAAATGTGTATAATGTACAATTTATGTGCATTTTTTATACCAATGTACATTTTAAATAAATGTACAATTTATGTACAATTTTTAACACCAGTGTATAATTTTAAATAACAATGTACAATTTTTAACATGTATGTAATTTATAATATCAGTGTACGTTTTTAATACCAATATACAAATTTTTAACATCAATGAAATTAGCAAGTGTTGATTTTTAACACCAATATACAAATGAATTGCTTATAAATCTATATAGAAAATCGCATGAAGCACAATTCTATGCTGGCACATGATCTCTGATCATATCATAGTAAAATATAGACTATAATTGTAAATGGCAATAGGAATATGAAGAGATCTTCATAGAATACAAAATGGATTAAACCTTCAATAGAAAGAAAGAGAATATTAAAGAATCATGAAGAACGAATTAGACAAGACGATTTTTTTTTGGTTTCATTTTCTCTAATTTTTGGGCAGCAGAAGCCTCTTCCATTGAAGTATATAACAATAAACTTAATCTTTCCCAAGGAATTATGAGAACGATTATTCTAAGGATTCCCAATACTTTGTTTATTTCCGTTTTCACTGCGTTTCATTTTCAACTGTACAATTTTTAAATTTTTAACACCAATTTATATACAAATTTTAGTACCAGTATACAATTTATATGCAATTTTTAACACCAATATACATTTTTTGATACCAACGGCAATTTATGTACAACTTTTAACCCCAGTTTCCTTTTTTTTAATACCAATGTACAATTTTTTAACATGAATGTAATTTTTAACACTTATATACAAATGAATTATTTATATATCTACATGAAAATTCATGTGAAGTACGATTCTGATCTGCGATTATATTATGATCTGTGATTATATTATAATAAAACATATGCTATGATTGTTTAAGTATGTGACAATAGAAATATAAAAGATCTTTGTATAGTACAAAATGTATTAAATCTTCAATGGAGAAAAAAAATAATAATTATTAAAGCATCATGGAGAACAAATTAGACACGAAAGAAATTATTATTATTAATTTTGGATAACACCAAATATATAAATATAAACTTAATCTTTCATGTGGAATTATGGGAACGATTATTCTAAGGATTCCCAATACTTTGTTTCATTTCCATTTCCACTGCGTTTCATTTCCAGCTGTCAAGTTTCCCCGCTTTTATGGCCACCACACCCTCCAGGCTTAATTGAATTATGGCCGTCCTAACTCATTCCTGCATGTCCTCGCGCGCCCATAAAGTCGCCGGGTGCCTCAGAGGTCAGCACCTATAAAGACGTATTATTAATAAAAAGGGGGATGTCAGGGTTGAAATCCCGAGAACTGTGAGTCAACCTTGGTGGATGGTTGATTCCCTCACTCATAAAGCACTGTCTGGAATTAAAGAGGGTTGAATTGGTGGAAGAGCGATTAAAGGAATGACGTCGGAGATTTAATGTATGCACGCGGGGTTCTTTACAGAGGTTAAGAGAGATCTTCTCTTTCCTTTTTAAATAAATTGAAATTGTGGGCCGGTTTTAATTTGATTCAATTTAATGTGCCAGAAGCTTTTCGTCTTTAATTTATTCCAGTCTCATAAAGTGCTTTGTTAAACTCTTCGCATTGTTTACTGAGATACTACTGCGCTCAAAAAGTAAGACCAATTATTTTTTTTTCTTCAAAAACTCTTTATTTATTCTTCCACATTTATTTCATCGCCTTCAAAGTCATCCCCTCCGGACACAATGCCCTTATGCCAACTTTTTTTCCCCAATCCTCAATGCATGCTAAAAAGTCATCGGCAGGGATGGCCTTCAAAGCGCGTTGCGATTCACGTTGAATCTCTTCAATCGACTTCAAACGGTGTCCCCGGAGTGGTCTTTTGAATTTAGGGAATAGCCAGAACCCGCACTGTGTGAATACGGCGGTCGTGGAACGATATGGGTTTCATTTTTGGCGAAAAAGTCACGAAGAATCAATGTAGTGTGAGCTGGAGCATTCAGTGTTTTCGGAACCAATCGAGATTTGAGCGTTTGAGGCCCAAAATGGAATGGACAGATCCTTTTTAAATCCCAACATCATCAGCAAGGTCTCTAATTGTAAATCGGCTGTTTATAAGCACCAAACCTTTAATTTTTTTGGACGTCAGCTTCGTCGGTTGAGGTTGAAGGTCGACCAGAGGGCTAATCGTCTTCAACGCGTTCTCTGCCTCTCTGTTCTCACCGAATGCCTTCTGCAACATTCTGTACGTTTCCGCAAACAAAATTGAATGCAAGTTCTTTGCTCAATGAATTCAGACGTTTCAAAAATCGCCGGAATCAGTTTAAGAGGTTAAGAGAGATCTTCTCTTTCGAGCTGCCCTTTTCCTTTTAAATAAATTGAAATTGTTGGCTGGTTTTAATTTAATTTAATTTAATGTGCCAGTAGTTTTTCGTCTTTAATTTATTTCAGTCTCATAAAGGCTTTGTTAAACTCTTTGCATTGTTTACTGAGATATTTAGGTCAACAGGGTGGGTATGCTTTATTTTTTTTCCCATATTATCTCTTGAAAATAGATTATTGACTATGATTTATTAAAAGTTAACAATGGCAATGCAATCAGTTTTCATGGCAAAAATATATTATATAAAACCACACATGCAAGAGTTGACTGATTATCAAGTCAATTAATAATAAGTCAACTAAAAACATGTCAAACGAAATTTACCAACAAATTTAATGTAAATTTAACAATAAAAAATGCTATAATCAATCAAGAAAAGTTATAAATCATCTATATAAAAATGCATTAATTATATACTATTGTGTCCAAAAAGTAAGACCCATTTCATTTAAATTTCCGGGGCATATGATATTTCAATTTTTTTAGGTTGTTGGCACTGTCCTTGACATCTGTGTGAAATGTGACGTCAAAATATTCATTAGTGCTTGAGTTACGCTTTTTTTGTGAGATGCTAAAACTGATTCCGGCCACTTTTGAAATGTCTCAATTCATTGAGCAAGAACTTACGTTAAATTTTGTTTGCGGAAACGTACAGAATGTTGGAGAAGGCATTCGGCGAGCATTCTTATATCGGAAAGAAATGTTTAGAAGCGGTATGAACAGTTCAAAGAAGGCAGAGAACGCGTTGAAGATGAAGAGCCCTCTGGTCGACCACCAACCTCAACTCACGAAGCTCACGTCCAAAAAGTTAATGATTTGGTGCTTGCAAACCGTCGATTTACAATTAGAGACCTTGCTGATGATGTTGGAACCATGGGGCTGTTGCGCCAATCATGATGATGATTAAAGTTAGTAAGTGATGAAAAATAAAGTTTCTAAAAACTAAAAATGGTACTCTAAAAATTTAAAAAAAATACTAAAAGTAAGATAAAAAGTTAAAATTAAAATTAAAAGAATTTTAGTTAAAATTTGGTACAATTAGGGGCCAGTTGTCGATGTTATAAAATTATTGAATATGATTAAAAAAATTGAGACTGCTGAACGTGTGAGCCGTAACCATGAATCATTAGTACCCCTAAAAAATAAAAAGGTTTATCTCATAACCAAAATTCTGTTATTTTATTTTAATTTTTTTCATTTTTGATAAATTTTTCTATGTTTTTTATTTTACTCATAAAAAATGGGTAAAAATAAAATATAAAACCCAACTGTGTTACTAGTCGGCAAAAGAGCTAAGGTGCACATCATAGTTAAACAGCGAAAGGAACTGGAATTAGGATTCGAACCTTAGACCTTGCGTCAGAGATCCATTTCTTTACCACTGCGCCAGTTCGTTTTATTTAATGGAAGGCCGTAAATTTTAAAGCCAAATGGGCTCTCAGATACACAGTGAGATAATTTGTTTCAGTGAACGTTTAAATCCACTCCGTTACCTGAGTTCACTTATATAAAAACACACCTTACACAAAAATGATGTTTTAAAAGCTTTGCAAAAATTGATTGATTATCAAGTCAATTAATAACAAGTCAACTAAAAGCATGTCAAACTAAATTTACCAACAAATTTAATGTAAGTTTAACAATATAAAAATGCTATAATCAATCAAAAAAGTTATTAATCATCTATATAAAAATGCATTAATTACATGTCAGTAAACAATAGTGATACATGATAAATTGTTTTTGATTTCAATATTTAATGAAAAAATCTGTGGATATTAGTTTTTAAATTTGATGTTGTTGTGCCTGTGACTTAATTCTATTTGTATAGAGAAAAATCTCTTTTTGAACTCTGTGCACGTGGAGATACAAGCTGATTACTGAATGCAATTCAGCTTATTTGTTTGTTTACAATAAAAAAAAAATAAAGTTTTTATTTAATTGGAAATTGTTAAAGAATTTGTTAAAGTTTACAATAATTAATGCCAAAAGAATATCAATATTTCTATGAATTACGATTTTTGTTTTCTTTTGATTACTTCTGTGGTTCATAATTTCTTTCTACTGAAAATAATTTAAATATAAAAAAAAATAAATCGTGCACAAAAATATATCGCTTAATACGTTAATACCAAAAGCCTACAGTAATGAATTCCAAAAGCTTAGATTAATGCCAGAAGTTTATCAATATTTCTATGAATAATGACTTTTTTTGTTAAAGATATTTTGTAATGCATTAGATCAGGGGTTTCCAAACTACGGCCCGCGGGCCAAATCCAGCCCGCCAGTGTCATCCATCCGGCCCGCGACAGCGAATAGCTTATTGTTGCTGTAATAAGTTGGATAAAAAAACACGGAATGATAATAACTCGGTTTTATTCACTTGCTAGGTAAAAGCTTAATGACAAGCATAATACGCGGAAAATTAACTTAAACATAACAACTAACAAGTAATTGAAATGAATCTCACTAACATTATAAACTAGTGAACATCCCGCGTGTTGCCCTCAGTAGTTATGTTGGGCTAAAGAGTATCGCATATGTATGTATATCGATGTTTGGAATGTATATATCCTGAATCGTACATATGATTTTTATCCAGAAAATCCTCGGGAACGGTAAAAGCTAAATGAACGCGAATGAAACCGCGGGGTATCCACTTGCAAAAAATACTAATGAGATTTGTGTAATTGTGGTTTTTCACTGACAATAGTTTGTAGTTAGTAAGCGTATGCTCGCTCAGAGCGCGTACTCGGCGACTAGTCTAGAAATTATAAATCATGGCAGAAAAACTAAAACGGTTTTGGCGGTACTTACTGGAGTAAACAGTATGGCTGGAAAGGTTATAGATCCCTGCATTAGATAAAACATGTTTTAAGTAAAAAAAATTTAGATTTCTCATTATTCTTGTGTTTGTTTTTTTGAAATTATGATAATATATTCCATTCGTTTTCGGCATTTTATATATGTAACTGTTGTTGTTCTAATGCAGCTGACAATACAGAGACAGTTCATCCTTATGCCATAAGCAAAGGCTGCACCGCTGTTACTTATTTAGCACTGCCCGGGGGGCTCTATATACGTAACTATGACAACAAGATATATGTCTCGATATTTTTTGAAATAGACTTTCAACTACTTAATTCATCTATAGAAATGCATTCTATATTAATATTATCAATATATCAGTTTTGCGAATTATAATTTCTTTTAATACTAAATCTTTTTAAAAATAAATAAATAAATGTGCCCAAATATTGCTTAATATATTAATGCCAAAAGCTTACAATAATTAATGCCGAAAGTTTATTAATATTTTTATGATTTACTATTTCAGTTATTCTCTAGATTAATTATGTAGTTGATAATTTTTCTACTGAAAATAATTTAAATGTAAAGAAAAATAAATCAGTTTACACAATTACTGCTTAATATATTAATGCTAAAAGGGTATAATAATTAATGTCAAAAGCTTATAGTAATGTCAAAAGCTTATCAATATTTCTATGAATTACTATTTCTGTTTTTGTACAAATTAATTCTATAGTTGGCAATTTCTTTCTACCTAAAATAATTTAAATATAAAGAAAAAATAAATCGCATTATTATCGCCTAATACATTTCTACCAAAAGCTTACAGTAATCAATGTCAAAAACTGATCAATACTTCTATGAATTACTATATTTGTTTTACTTTAAATTACTCATGTAGATGATATTATGTTTTCTACTGAAAATTACTTAATTAATAATAAGTACAATAAATCGTGCACTCAATTATCACTTTATACATTAATACCAAAAAAAGCCTACATTTATTAACAAATTTAAAGCCATAATTTTTCTTGATAAACTAAAAATTTCCTAAATTTAATTTTTAGGCCAGGGACCAGAATGGGCGAGTGGCTAGCGCTCTGGCGCTCGGTGCCACAGGTTTCGGGTTCGAGTCCCGGCGGTGTCATGGATGTTTGTAGTGGTTCGAATCCACTTTAAACCGTACGTCACGGTCGAATAAGATCGTAGAGCGTTGTGGGGGCATTGTTACTCCGCGTCCGTGGCTTATCTTCAAGTGACACGCGCCCCTGGGTAATGCAAAGTGAGTAACGTCTGTGCAGCGCTTGCCTTAAGGCTTCCAAGACCAAGTGTTTGCCAGCTGCATTAGAAAAAGAAATTATTAAACCAGCTTTGTGGAATTCAAATCTGTTGACTCTAACGACCATAATAATTTGCGAAAAGAAAGAAAAATTTTATTTTGTCCAATGACTTCTCTACATTTCCTTTTGCTTTTTTAATACTTTTAAGACACAGATATGCGTGCTATTATAGCATTGCTTTATGTCTTTTTCACTTGTAATTGAATACGTGATGGCTCGCTTGTATTTCATGACCTTCTTTCCACCTATGAAGCGAGAAAAGGCTGTAACTGCAACTGCTTCCTTCGGTACAACCTGTCAAAAACGAAACGAACTTCATCAACGAACAATACATCTCGATTGACTATTGATGTTTGATTGATTGCTGACAGAGTGGGCCTTCTTTGTACAGCAATCCAATTTTAATTGAAAACAGGAAGGGCACCAAAAACGAAAGAACTCACTTTAAGACAAGAAAATAATTACCTGTAGGACTTCTTTGAACAATAATATTCTTTTCAATGAAGTAGCACTAATCGAATATTGATAATGACACGTTTTGCAATTGGAATTGTATGGAATAAAAACGTGACGATTTGATTGATTAAGGCAGGAGTGGCCAACCCAACTGTTTTGCGAGCCACTTTGGAAATGCATCCTAACTCCGCGGGCCGCATGTAAACTCATATATCTCCATATTAGATTTAGATTCACTGTAGACATTTTTGGAGTGAAAAATTGAAGCAAAATGAGTTATTATTTTTGTGTTTACTATTATTCTTACATGAAAACATAGATCATATAATAATAATGATACTAACGAACATTGTAAAGAAATATATAAAACTACAAATGAAATATAAAAAATAGATAAATATAAACGAAATAAAAATGGAATCATTAAAAAATATGAGTGCGATATTGGTTTCTTTAACCTAGCTTTTGCCAATCGATCTCCATTCGGGTATTTGTACATCGTAATGGGTGTTACGTCCGTTATGAATGAGCGTGTTTTGTGTTGGGTCAGTTTCATTTTCGAAAAAAATTTATTCGCAGGTGTAAGTTAAACCAAAATCGTTAACAACTTTTAACTTAAGAGTCTTGTTTGCTCTGCTATCAACAATCAACTGTACGTATCTAGGGATGGTCACTGCGTCACTGAAACATAGAATCCGTTTTATTGGACGTTCCAAGATGCGCGCGTAGCATGAGTTCGCAAACTATAATTTAATTATTCTGCGAACTCGTAAGTGTATACTCCTCCATAAAACAGGCCATATCTGCCCTATATTGTCACGAATATTATTTTAAAATCAAAGTTCATTTTTTTTTCCTCATAAGTTCGACAGTTAATTTTGAATTTTTTTTTTTGTTCTGCAGCTGACAAACTCTTTGACAATTGTCTTTGGTGCCTTAAGTCAGGCGCTGCACCGACCTTACTCACTTAGCACTACCCAAGAGGTGTCTGTAGCTTGAAGATAAGCTACAGACGCGGAGTAGCAACACCTCCGCAATGCTCTACGATCCTATTAGACAGGGACCTACGGTTTAAAGTGGATTCCGAACCACTGCAGACATCCATGGCACCGCCGGGAACTGAACCCGAAACCTATGGTACCGAGTGCCAGAGCGCTAGACACTCGGCCATTCAGGCTCCGTATTTGAATATATGGATGCACAAATAATATATATTATTTAATACATTGGTTTTCACTCCCTTGACCATTATGAAATAAATATATTTTGTAAAAGTTTGATACATCTCACGGGCTGCAAAAGCATTCAAGGCGGGTCGCAAGTTGGCCACCCCTGGTATAGAGCAGGGGTCTCCAAACTACGGCCTGCGGCCAAATCCGGCCCGCCAGTGTCCTCTATCCGGCCCGCGACAGCGAATAGCTTCTTGTTGTTGTAATAAGTTGGATAAAAAAGTAACACAGAATGATAATAACTCTGTTTTATTAACTTGCTAGGTAAAGCCTAAGGACAAGCATAATACGCAGGAAATTTAATTTAAGCATAACAACTAGCTGAAAATCATAGATAATGGCAGAAAAAATTAAAGCGGTTTTGGGCCCTTGGTACTTACTGGAGTAAACAGTATGGCCCTAAGGCTGGAAAGTTTGGAGACCCCTGGTATAGAAAAAAAACGTGACGATTTGATTGATTAAAGTGTGGCAACCTGAATTCCATTCGAGAATTCGACTCTGACCTTGGTTATGGAGCGCTTTGGAAAATATCAATGCGGAACCTTTGTGGAATCATGCCCATGGGACATAAATCTCGATCTTTATTGAGTGATTTAAAAATAACGCCGGCTGCTAATGACCTCTGCTCGTTCGCGGTATTTCCGAAACATCACGGAATGACTCATGAGTGTGATTGAATCAAAGCCATTCCGGTTCATTGACAGCTGGGAAGACACCTTCAGCTATCAGGAAGGTAATTGAAATCGCTTCATTTATTTTTAGGTGACGCCTGACTGTGGAAGTTGTCGATTCCTTAAAAAATAGTTATTGCGTAGTAGAAATAGGTAGGAAATTAAATCGCTGTGATTTTTTCATGATGGTTTTATTATCACTGTAGCAGAGTGTCGCTGGAATTATTGCCATAGTTATAGCAATAAAGGAGCAATATATATATAGCAATAGCAATAAAGGAGCAATATATATAGCAATAGCAATAAAGGAGCAATATATAAAGGAGCAGTAATAAATAAAATAAAAACACAATTGACATTTGAAGGGTTTGTAGAATTTAATAAAAGTAACTTGTCGCACCGTCAATAATGGTGTTATATATATATATATATATATATTTGTTCTAATGCAGCTGGCAAACACTTAGACAGCTTGGACTTGGATGCCTTAAGGGAAGCGTTGCACAGATGTTACTCACTTTGCATTACCCAGGGGGCGCGTGTAGCTTGAAGATAAGCCACTGACGCGGTGTAACAATGCCCCCGCAACGCTCTACGATCCTATTAGACCGGGACCTACGGTTTAAAGTGGATTCCGAACCCCTACAACACCCATGAGCAAAGTCGGGACTCGAACCCGAAACCTGTGGTACCGAGCGCCAGCCACTCGGCCATTCAAGCCCTGCAACATATCAGTATAGGAGTTATAAATAAAATAAAAACACAATCGACATTTGAATGGTTTGTAGAATTTAATAAAAAGTAACTTGCCACATAGTCAATAATGATGTTATATATATATATATATATATATATATATATATATACCAGCAGAACCCGGCATACGTTGTCCTGCCAAAAGAAAAAAATGCATTGTAGAAAATTAGATATCACGAATCTATTCTCCATGTTCCAATAGATATGCATACTCATTTTCATGGATATCGTTTGAACGATATATAAGATGAAATGCTGCAGCACCCTCTGGTGGCAAGTGACACTAAAGTGGATAGCGCTAGTATATTTTTCATACTCGAATACATATTATTATCTATTTTTATAGCGAATGGTTGAACGGTACAGAAGTCGATAGACTGCAGCACCCTCTGGTGGTGACTTACAACAAAGGGGATAGCACAAAAAAATATTCTTCATATTTTGTCAAACACACACAAAAATTTCATCAAAATAGGTTCAGCGGCCGTTTAGGAGGCCGTTTTTGTACAATGACAAACACATGCACAGATGAATTATACATATATATATATTTATAAGATCATAATTTTTTCTGTTATTAATGTAATTTTGTGATTGAGGGGGAATAGGTTTAATTATTATGGGTCTAAGTTATAGTATGTAACATGTAACAATTATTTATTGAATTTTAAGTTACATACGGACAAATATCAAAAGCTAATAATATATATATATATATATATATGTTATATATGTGTTACAAATCAACTGGCCTGATGTCCGAGTGATTGGTTCTCTGGCGCTGGGTGCCGCAGGTTTCTGGTTCTCGTCCCGGTGGTGCCATGGATATTTGTAATGGTTCTGAATCCACTTTAAATCTTAGGTCCCACTGGTCTAATATGGCTAGCCACTAACTTATATAGATAATATGGCTAGCCACGTATGGTCTAATATGGATATAGCCACTAACAAACATCCATGCCACATCCAGGATTGGAACACGTGGTACCAAAGGCCAGAGCGCTAGGCAATTATGCCAGTAGGCAGACAGTTATGGTCCAACATGGACTGTAGTGCCAGGGAGTTAGTTGCGTTCAACCTCATTGGAACAATCCTACTAAGGAATCCTGTAGGAAGTGTAGTCATTATGAAGATGTTTTGTATGAATGATGAATTATGTTGAAGATGTTTGTTGCCGATGTGTTTTAATTTTAAAATTTAAATATTTACTGTTTGATACAAAAAAATTTTTCTTTTTATAAATGATACGATCGTTCATTATTATATAAAAAGTCAGAATTCTTAAAATTCTTCCGAATAATAGTTGAAATTTTATTTCTTATTTTCAAAATAAACATATAAAACAGTTACTTATTCATTTAACTTCATGTTGTATAACAGAAAGGAATTTTCCACCTTAAATATCTAGAAATAATAAATCATTTGTTGTATGTCTCGTGCGTCATGAGTTCAAAAGTCCACTTGTTGATTTATCTTCCAATCCGAGTCTTAATATCCTGAATATCCGTCATAATCTCTCCTCAAAAAAGAATATCCTGATAATCAGGAATCCGCATTCTGTGATATTATAAATCCTTCTGTAACTTATTGTCTTTCGTTTCCCTTATCAGGATGGAAGAATGCTTTTTCGAGTTTACAGACTGGTTCTTAAAATTCCTCAGAGAACAAACAAGGCAGAAAGTGGGCCAATAAAATTCTATTAATAAATTTGTCATAAAAAAAACGGAAAGTTGAAAGTATGGCTTATCGTGCCTTATCACATTGTTGCACATTGGCACATTTTTTAATGTTTTTATCTTTGAAATGGTAACATTGAATAAAACTTTTATTGATATTTGGCGGGGTCTGATGGCCGAGGGGCTAGCACTCTGGATTCGGTGCCACAGGTTTCCGGTCCGAGTCCCGGCGGTGCCATGGATGTTTGTAGAGGTTCGGAATCCACTTTAAGCCATCATATGACCGTAGAAAGTCCCAGAGACCTCACCCACATCATTCCAAAACTGTAAAGGGTACAGTGTGTGGTGTAGTAGTAGTATTGATATTTGGCGTTGCAAACGAAGCGCTACTTATTTAAATACTACTACTACTACACCACACCACATCACTGTGCCTAGAGCTGAGTTGCCCCTTTACAGTTTGGGAAGGATGTGGATGAGAAGTCTGGCTGGGCTTCGTAACGCTCTTACAGTCGTATGAGACCGGGACCTAAGGCTTAAAGTGGATTCCGAACCACTACAAATATCCACGGCACGACTGGGATTCGAACCCGGAACCTGTGGCAGTGAGTTCAAGAGCACTCGACACTTAGTCACTCAGGTCCCGATCTAATATCACTGTAGAGCATTGGGCGTTGGGCCCAACTTAAACCTTCTCCGTAAAAAGAAAAATTTCCTGTTTCGGAATCTTCCAGTAGGGCAGACGGCCTTGATCCGACATGGACTGTAGTACAAGGGACTTAGTTAGTAAAATATATTTATCTATGAATTAATTGTAGAATTTATGCCCGAGATATGAGATGTAGATAATTTTACTTTTTCTACTACAAAAAACCTATATTGATACTATCTCTCTTATTTAGCTGTTTCTTTGTGTAACATGCTGTTATTCTTCAATATCTTTAATTTCCAGCAACTAGGCGGCATGATGGCTAATTGGCCAGGGCTCTGGCATTTGGTAAAAACAGGGTTCAGGTTCGAATCGTGGCGGGGATATGGATGTTTGTGAGTGGTACGGAATCCACGTTAAGCTGTAGGTTCTGTTCTAATTAGCCAAAGTGTGCTCAAAATGACCGTAGAGCGACAAACCAAACGAAAAATCGAAAATTACTAATTATAATTAAAATTATTAAATTATCAAAACCAGAAAAATACAAAACATGTTCTATGATTCTATCGCTTTATGCGTCAAATACATAATTACGATTTCTTTTATTAATATTTTTAATAGTAATTAAATTCATTATGATCAATTTTTTTCTTATTAAGGAAATAAACAAATTATGTGTTTCAGGTATTATTGAGAGAGGTGAGCATCAATAAACGAGAAGTCAATTACATCTACAGAGTAAATTCGTATCAAAAGTCTATCCACAAGTGGAGACGTTACTCTATTTTATCTAGGGATACAGTGTATCTGCTGCAGAGAGAAGAGTTATTTCTCTCTTTCAGAATGACAGGGCGTTTATTTGAGGAATGAGAGAGTGAGCAGAAGGGAGGGTGTGGCGGATGAAATCATTCTCAATGATGCGCTTGACGACTTGTTTCCGCTCTTCCAAGAACCGACGTTCCGCCACTCCGTTCTCGTTAAGGCTTCTCGTTTTAAATCCACTTCTATTAACTCTCCGCTTCGTACAGTTAAGCACGATCTCTTTCAAGTTAACATTAATGGTGCTACTATTACCACCATTCACATTAATAGAATTATTTATTAATTATCCCCCTTGAAAAACTGGGAGCATTTAAGAGGGTTTACACCAGATATTAATATCCCATATTTTATTAGCGCTCTAACGCTCGGTGCCACAGGTTTCGGGTTCTAGTCCCAGCGGTGCCATGGATGTTTGTAGTGGTCTGGAATCTACTTCAAGCCGTAGGTCTCGGTCTAATTAATCTAAAGGGCGCACAAGATGACCGTAGAGCGACAAACCAAACCAAACAGCTTCGCATAGTTTTCTCTCTTAAACGCGATCTCTTTCTTGTTTACAATAATGGTGGTACTGTTACCACTATTCACATTAATAGGATTATTAGTTAAATATCCTCCTATCTTGAAAAACTGGGAAGATGGTTTACGCCAGATATTAAAATCCCATGTCGTATCGATGTATCCCCATCGGCATATTTATCTCTTTCCTGTTCAGGTGTCTGATTGGCTGGAGATCTACAACGTGAGATTTTAGTAACTGGCGGAAGCAGCTTTCGGCCATTCTCGTTAAGCCACTTCTCGACTCTCCGCTTCGTACAGTCAAGCGCTATTTCTTTCGTGTGAACATTAATAGTGGTACCATTACCACCATTCACGTTAATAGAGTTATTAATTAAATATCCCCCCTGAAAACTGGGAAGATGGTTTACATCAGATATTAAAAACCATGTCGTATCGAAGTCACACCTTCGGAATATTGATATCTTTCCATTTTTTTAGGTTTCGGATTGGTTGGAGATCTACAACGTGAGATTTTAGTAATTGGTGGAAACCCACCATCACATTTCTTCACGCTAATCCATGCACCCTTACAGATGCGCGCATTCATTTTTTTGCACATGCTTGTATAGATGGTGGTATAGGTGGATTGGTTTGTCGCCGTACAGTCATTTTGTGTACACTTGAGCTAATTAGACTGGGACCTACAGTTTAACGTGGATTCCGAACCCTCACAAACATCCATGCCATCGCCAGGATTCGAACCTGAAAAGCCTGTTGTACTAAGGGCCAGAACTCTAGCCAATTGGTTATCAAGACGCCCTGAAAAAAACTGGAGCACTTAAGATGATTTACACCAGATATTAAAATTCTACGTCGTATGAATGTCAGCCTATAGGAATACTGATCTCTTTCCAATTCAGATTTCTGATTGGCTGGAGATCTACAACGTGAGATTTTAGTAACTGGCGGAAACAGCTTTCCGTCATTCCGTTCTCGTTAAGCCACTTCTCGACTCTCCGCTTCGTACCATTAAGCGCGATCTGTTTCATGTTAACATGAATGGTGGCACTATTACCACCATTCACGTTAATAGCATTATTAAGTATCCAACGATCCTTTAAACCGTAGGTCCCGGTGTGTTTAGCCCTCAGGTGGACAAAATGACCGTAGAGCGACAAACCAAACCTACAATGGATCCTTGTGGATTTGGAATTGAATGAAATTGCAGATTCATTGGCGAAGAATGCCAGAAATCTGGATCAGACTGCCATTCCTACTTCCCTTGTAGATGCAAATGCTTTGGCAAAATCTGAATTTATAATTCCTTCTAAAATCATCTGATGTCCGAGTGGCAAGCGCTCTGGCTCGGTACCACAGGTTTCGGGTTCGAGTCCCAGAGGTGTCATGGATGCTTGTACGCTAGCCCATGTACTCGTTAGACCTGGTGACCACATTATGCATACACATGGGCGCATTCTTTTTTGCACATGCTTGTCTTGTATAGACGGTGGTGGAAGTAATTTTTACCGACTTGTTCGAATAGTGTGGTGTAATTTTTACCGACTTGTTCGATTAGTGTGGTGTAATTTTTACCGACTTGTTGGAATAGTGTGGTGTAATTTTTACCGACTTGTTATATTTACTGACTTTGAATATTGTGATATAATTTTTAATGACTTGTTTGAATGTGGTGCAATTTTTAATGACTTGTTTGAATAGTGCGGTGTAATCTTTACTGAAATGTTTGAATATTGTGATGTAATTTTTATCGACTTATTTTTCAAAGAACAGCAGAAATTGAAAGTCTGAAATTGTCATTTTAAATTTCTTCACAACAAAGTTTTTTCTGAATCTTTAGCATGGAAAACATTTATGGGGAATCCACATTCTTCTAATCATTGAGAAATTCCAAGAATGTTCGAATATTCTTTTTTTTTAAAACGCACTTTCTGGTGAAAAGCGGAACTTTACGACTTAAACCTAGAGTCAATCGTGCTTTGTAAAACACACCTTGCAAAACTTCTTCTACAATTTCTCGCGTGTCCTCATGCAAAATTCTCTTTTTTTACTTCCCTAATTGGGAAAATCGTTTTGGCTACTTAAAGGGCAAAAATACTTTCTTCCCTGGAGAATTTTTATTTATCTTCCTTGCTACCGCCTAATTTTTTATAACGATATTATGTGGTGTAATTTTTTTCCCATGCCATTGTTGTTTTCCATTGTTTGTCTTAAGCACACTTACCGGGCCAGGATTCGGAACCGATTCCACTGAAATAGAACGGAATTTCTGGTATTTATGTTGTGATTCGTGGATTTCATTGTCAACTTTTATAGGCGTGATTCTTTCTTTATTTACTTTCTAGTATCTCGTATATTAAACTCAATTTTGTATCAATTTAATAATAAATTTTTCATAAAAAATAATAAATTACAAATTGGTTTTTTTATAGTTTATATCTCTTACAAAAAATGATTTAGTATTGAATTAAATCCAGTAAAAAATCAGCCATGGATTCTAAAATAGTGGGGTAAAATGGTATTCACAGGAAAAAAATTCGGTATTTTCAGAAAAAATAACCTTAGACATTTGACATTAAGGCATTTTCAGAATTGAAATAAATAAACTTAAATAATCCAGTATTGAATTAATATTGTTTTTTTTTTAAATCAAATTTTTTTTTTTTTAATCAAAAACCCATTTAAAGACCAGGCGTGAATTCTAAAATAGTGGGGTAAAACGGTATTCTCAGAAAAAAATTCGATATTCTCAGGAAAAAAAAACCCTTATACATTTGACATTAAGACCAGGAATAAGAATAATCCAATATTGAATTAATTTTAATTCAATATTAAATTATTTAAGTTTATTTATCTTAACTGAATTAGTTTATTTATCTTACTATTTATGTTTATTTATCTTAACAATCTTGAATTTAACAGGCTTGGATTCGGAACCGATTCTACTGAAATAGAACGGAATTTCTGGTATTCATGTTGTGATTCGTGGATTTCATTGTCAACTTTTATAGGCGTTATTTCTTTTTTTCCTTTCTAGTTTCTCTTATATAAAACTCTATAAGGCCAATTTTGTATCAATTTTATAATAAATAATAAATTACAAATAGATTTTTTGATAGTTTATATATTTCGTGCGAAAAAGGATTTTGGCATCGAATTTAATCCATTAAAAATCAGGCATGGATTCTAAAATTGTGGGCTAAAACGGTATTCTCAAAAAAAAAAAAAAAACTTAAATTAAGACTTTTTCAGAATTGAAATAAATAAACTTAAATAATCCAGTATTGTTTAAATATTGTTTTTTATATCAGAAGTTAATAGATTGTTTTTCTTAAATCAGAAGTTGATAGATTGTTTTTTAAAATCAGAAGTTAATAGATTGTTTTTTAAAAATCAGAAGTTAATAGATTGTTTTTTTAAATCAGAAGTTAATAGATTGTTTTTTTTAAATCAGAAGTTAATAGATTGTTTTTTTAAATCAGATTAATAGATTGTTTTTAAAATCAGAAGTTAATAGATTGTTTTTTTAAAATCAGAAGTTAATAGATTGTTTTTTAAAATCAGAAGTTAATAGATTGTTTTTTTAAAATCAGAAGTTAATAGATTGTTTTTTTAAAATCAGAAGTTAATAGATTGTTTTTTAAAATCAGAAGTTAATAGATTGTTTTTTTAAAATCAGAAGTTAATAGATTGTTTTTTTAAATCAGAAGTTAATAGATTGTTTTTTTAAATCAGAAGTTAATAGATTGTTTTTTAAAATCAGAAGTTAATAGATTGTTTTTTTAAAATCAGAAGTTAATAGATTGTTTTTTTTAAAATCAGAGGTTAATAGATTGTTTTTAAAATCAGAAGTTAATAGATTGTTTTTTTAAAATCAGAAGTTAATAGATTGTTTTTTTAAAATCAGAAGTTAATAGATTGTTTTTTTAAAATCAGAAATCTATTAAGAGATCAGTAAAAAACTATCAAAAATAGTGAGGTAAAACGGTATTCGCAGAAAAAAAAATTCGCTATTTTCAGAAAAAACTGACGTTAAGACATTTTGAGAATTGAAATAAATGTATTTAAATAATCCAGTATTGTTTTAATATTGTTTTTTTATATCATTGCTTAGATTGTTTTTTTAAAATCAGAAGTTAATAGATTGTTTTTTAAAATCAGAAGTTAATAGATTGTTTTTTTAAAATCAGAAATCCATTAAGAGATCTTTAAAAAACTATCTAAAATAGTGAGGTAAAACGGTATTCGCAGAAAAAAATTCTGTATTTTCAGAAAAACTGACGTTAAGACATTTTGAGAATTGAAATAAATATACTTAAATAATCCAGTATTGAATTAAGTTTGTTTTTTTTTTTTTAAATCAGAAGTTAATAGATTGGGGTTTTATATCAGATTGTTTTTTAAATCAGAAATCCATTAAAAACCAGGCATGGTTTCTAAAATAGTGGCGTAAAACAGTATTCTCAGAAAAAAATATCGATATTCTCAGAAAAATAAATTTAGATTAAGATAGCTTGGTAGCTGTGGCAGCCGCCATACGTTATCTGGACCCTCCCTCGGAAGATGATTTATTGTCTGAGCTGCCAATCAACATAGACAATAGTATTCGAGAGTACCAAGATATCCGATTTTCTTGTACTCTTCAGGGGATACAAGCAACTACAACAACCGAAAGAAAGTATAATTCCATTATCGAAGTTGAACTCTTAACATTACCACTAGGGATTGCAATACCGGTATACCGGATACCGAATACCGGTATTTTGAGCCATTGTACAAATTTGTAATACCGGTATTCACAAGTTTAAATACGTTTTTTTCGGTATTTACTAGAAATTTAGAATTCTTATCTGTGAAATTCTTATTCTTTTTCTATTCTCCACAAACCTATCCCCATTCAGAAGAATTCGGTACAGTTATCGTAGATTATGATGACACTAATGTTGATAGTGAAAAGGAATTGTCTTTGAATAAAAATTAGAATTAGCAATAACTAAAAAAATTCAACAAACCAAAAATACAATACAGAAATCAGCTATATCCAAAAAAATCAGACGAGAAATCCATTTCATTATTTGAAAAAGGAGGGATTTAGAGGTAAATACTTGGAAAAGGTATATCGCGCATTGTTAACAGTACCACCCACTAGCGTAGATGCTGAAAGAGCGTTTTCGACAGCTCGTCATTTTTGCACTAAATTGCGTTCCAGGCTTAATGATAGTACAATTGATGCATTATGTTTTTTTAAGATCACATTTCAAAATTTGTAATAGTACCACAGACTGAATAGTGATATTTACACTTTTTGTGATAAATAAATAAGATGTTCCTTTTACTTTTTTGTATATACTGTTATAATTTATAAGTTACAATTTTTTTTGTGATATTTACATTCTCTATTGAAACTGGCAAATAAAACAAAAAATACCTGCGCCTTCTTTCTTTTTCTAAAATTTCTACTACTGGTATTAAAACCGGTATCCCGGTATTAAGATCTAAAAAAATACCGAATACCGGTATTGAACTTTTGGTCCGATATTGCAATCCTAATTACCACAATTAAAAGGAATCTCAAAGTTAGTGGAAGAGTCCTCCTACCTTAAGGATTTAACGTGCCCATACATAACATAGATATGAAGGAACATATAGATATTATTTCCATTTGGGTTCGAATCTGATACTCAAAATTCAAAAACCCAAAACGCTCTCCACTTAGTCGTCAGTAAAAATTAAGATATTAGATATTGTTTTACAAGGGACCTGATGGCCGAATGGCTAGCGCTCTGGCGTTCGGTACCACAGGTATCGGGTTCAAATCCCGGCGTTTCCCATGGGTGTTTGTAGTGGTTCGGAATCCACTTTAAACCGTAGGTCCCGGTCCTAATAGGATCGTAGAGCTTTGCGGGGGCATTGTTACTCCGCGTCCATGGCTTACCATCAAGTTACACGAGCCCCTGGGTAATGCAAAGTGAGTAACATCGATGCAGCCCTTATGGCGAGGATGACGGTCTATTTGGGCCTGAATGGCTGAGTGGCTAGCGCTCTGGCGCTCGGTACCACAGGTTTCAGGTTCGAATCCCGGCGGTGCCATGGATGTTTGTAGTGGTTCGGAATCCGCTTTAAACCGTAGGTCCCGGTCTAACAGGTTGTGGGGATAATGTTGCACCGCGTCCGTGGCTTATCTTCAAGCTACACGCACCTCCTGGGTAGTGTTAAGTGAGTAACGTCTGTG
This sequence comes from Caerostris extrusa, assembly GCA_021605095.1. Lineage (NCBI taxonomy): Eukaryota > Metazoa > Arthropoda > Arachnida > Araneae > Araneidae > Caerostris > Caerostris extrusa. The sequence goes on along the minus strand of BPLR01004247.1, from coordinate 26,866 downwards.
CAGCGCTTGCCTTAAGGCATCTAAGACAAGTGTCTAAGTGTTTGCCAGCTACATTAGAAAGAAAAATAAATATTGTTTTACAGGCTTAACGTGCCCATATATAATAAACGGCCTTTGGTACCACAGGCTTCAGATTCGAAACCTGGCTGTTGCATAGATGGTTGTGAGTGGTTCGGCATCCACGTTAAACTGTAAGTCCGGTCTATTTAGCCTAAAGATGACCAAGATGACCGTAGAGCGACAAACCAAACCAAACCAAACCATACATAATATACAGACATGAGAGTTTTTGATTAGGAAAACCTAAAACGCTATCCACTTAGTCGCTTCTGACGTCAGGAAAAATTAAAATAATGAAATTTATTTTCCATACAAGTTCATGGACCTGCGGGGCATTGTTACTCCGCGTCCGTAACTTATCTTCAAGTTGCACGCGTCCCATGGGTAATGCAAATTGAGTACGTCTGTGTGGCACTTGCCTTAAGGCATCCAAGACGTCCATGTCTGTGTTTGCCAGCTGCATTAGAAAAAGAAGAAGTTCATGGACCTATATTCTTTCCGTGGACTCTTAATTAAAGATCATTTTTTTTTTTTAAATAAAAACACTTTCAGAACTGATATTGTACAAAAGAGAACCTGAATACTTGAAACTTACTTTTGAAAGATGTAATGAACCCTCCACGTTGTAAAGATTCACAGCTAAGTAAATACTAATTTCACGTCTGTATTTTATTGTGACTGCGTAATTCTTGTTTATTTACATTAGTTATCTTTTTGGGGAATAAAATGGCACATTATCAGAATGTTATTGTAATGTAGTTACGCCTTAACGAGAAAAAAAAATCCTTTCTTCTTAAATAAAACATTCTTTTTATTTAATCTGTAGAGAACGTCGTTGCTGTTTTTATAGAAACAAAGCCACGTTTGTTATATTGTTGAACCTGTTTCATCCATCTTTTAGTTTGTGTTTTAGAATTAGTTCTTTTCCTATTCCTACCATAAATAGTTTTCAGCTGAAATGAAAAGTTTTGGAAAAGAATTAACGAAGCAAAACAAACTTTCTTCAATAAACTTCTTTTCGAATGATACATTTCATTGTATTATAACGCCAAATAAAGAACCAAATTTAGGTGTTTGGTCAATTATATTTCTACCATTTCGTGTATTATATCTTAACATAACATTCATTTTTTTATATTTTTTTCCTTTATTTAGTTTTATACAAAAACAAAAAACTGAACTTTCACCGTATTCCATAAACAGGTTTCCTCAACATGTTCCCATAAACATTGCATTTTTAAATTTTTTGGCGCCATTTTTGTAAGCTGAAGAACAATATTAATGAAAATATTGCAATTTTAATCGGTCCTAATTGAATAATTAAGAATTGAATAACAATAAATAGAAAATGATATTAATAATGGCAACTTGATAATAAAAGTCTGTTATTAAACATAAGTACTAATTTTGAAAATTAGTGCTTTTACTTAAATAACTTTAATTAAATTACTTAAATTATTAACATTACTTAAATTAGTTAAATAACATAACATAACATTCTTTTTTTTTTCTTTTTTATTTAGTTTTATATCAAAAACAAAGCCGATCTTTGACCTTATTCCGTAAACAGATTTCCTTAATATAACATTGCATTTTTAAACTTTTCGGTGCCATTTCTGAAGGTTTAAGAACAGCATTAATGAAAGTATTACAATTTTAATCAGCCTTAATTGAATATCGAATACAGTAAATAGAAAATGATATCAATAAGACCAATTTGACTATGTTTGCTCTTAACCATACAAAAGGCCGGTATTAAACGTAGCTATAAATTTTGAAAATTTGGGCTTTTATTTAAATAATATTTATTAATTAACTTACTTAAATTGCTTAAATAACATAACATAACAAGCTTTTATTTCTTTTATTTAGTTTTATATCAAAAACAAAGCTGATCTTTGACCCCATTCCATAAACAGGTTCACTTAATACAGCATCACATTTTTTAATGAAAATACTACAATTTTAATCGGCCTTATTTAATATCGATAGCAGTAAATAGAAAATGATATTAATAATTAAAATAACCAACTAATTAAAAAAGGCTGTTATTAAACATAACTACTAATTTTGAAAAATTAGGGCTTTTATTTAAATAACGAAAAAGCATTTCTATTTGACTTCTTTTTCTATTTCAAAAGGATTGCGCTCGGTACCACAATTTCGGTTCACAGGTTTCGAGTTCGAATCCCAGCGGTGCCATGGATGTTTGTAGTGGTTCGAATCTACTTTAAACCATAGTTCCAGTCTAATTTGATCGTAGAACGTTGTTGGGATAGCGTTACTCGCGACCGTACCATATCATCAAGCTACACGTGTTCCCAGGCAGTGCTAAATGAGTAACAGCGGTGCAGCCCTTGCTTATGGCATAAAGTATAGGTCTCTCTCTGTATTGCCAGCCGCATTAGAACAACAAGAATTTTTATTGTATGCTATTAAACTATTTTTTTTTTTTTTTTTTTTTTTTTTTTTTTTTGAAAAAAAAAAAAACTAAACTTTCTTTATATTGAAAACACGAATTAAGGTATTTCATATGGTATATCTTTATATAATTTTTATTTCAAAAATGCTACGCGAAGAAAGAAGGTTACTGTAAAAAATGTTATTGTACTTGGTAAAATTGCTAATTGGTTTCGCTATTGTTTTATATCTCATAATATTTTTTTATTATTAACTTAAATAGAAGTATTTTTAAAATTTACTTTATTTAATTTTTTATTGCTTGTTATTAAACTAATTTTTTTTTTTCATCTTTTCTCAAAAAGAAAAAAAATTTTAAACGTTTTGAAAACACGATTTAAGATATTTCATGGGGTAAATTTTTACAGTTTTTATTTTCATTGGGCTACGTGAAATCTGGTCGTTTTACACGAGGGTTCAGATTTCAGTGTTGGTTGTGCTTCTTTTGTTAGTATTTTCATCTTCTTTGCTGGAATTGTGTGTTTGGAATTTCAGTCATGTGGTATCGGGTGGGTACTGCAGGGGCAACAGAACAGGTGGTTGGAATGTAAATTGGGTCAAGGGTTCTCCTTCACAGGGAATGGGATTAGAACTGAAATTGGTGTTGAAATCTGTTGGTCTTTTTTTTTAAGTTTTTATAAAAGGGGAATATGCATATTCTTCAGAATTAGGAGGTTTTTTTAGGATTTGCATCTTATGCTTTTTGTACTGGGGAAATTATTTCTTGCATGTGCTGGTACTCTTTTGTTGATGAATCAGTGTTAGAAATTGTAATACGTACACTTGTTCTCTTGAATCGTAGGGGTTTGTAACTGTGTCAAGGATTGAAAGATGCACAGGACTTTCAAATATATGATAGTTAGGCTGTCAAAGAAATCAGTTGTAAAAATGGGGGCTTGGGACCTACTTATCTTATTTATTACCATCCAATCTCAAATCTGCTACCCTTTTTTTCATAATAGACATTTTTTTGCAATTGTTAGCATTGATCCATTGCTAAGTTTTTGAAATCTTTTTGATGTTGTTGTTGTTTTTCTAATGCAGCTGGCAACACAGAGACAGCTAATCTTTAAGGCTAACCAAGGGCTGCACCGATGTTACTCATTGAGCACTACTCAGGAGGCGCGTGTAGCTTGAAGATAGGCTACGGACACCTGTAACACAACCCCCACAACGCTCTACGATCCTATTAGATCGATATCTACGGTGTAAAGAGGAATCCGTACCACTACAAACATCCATGGCACCGCTGACGGAGCGCTAGAGCTTTAGCCACTCGGGGAAGTCTTGGCAACTACTGAGACAGTTAATATATGCAGGGTTATAAATAGAGGGCGGTGCTGATGCGCTGTAGTAGGTGCTGCTAGATATACGAAAAGGTTGTTCTATCACACAAGGACCTGATGGCCGAGTGCTCTGGCGCTCGGTACTTCAGATTTCGGGTTCGAGTCCCGGCGTTGCCATGGATGGTTTGTAGTGGTTGGGAATCCACTTTCAACCGTCGGTCCCGGTCTATCAGGATCGTAGAACGTTGCGGAGATATTGTTACTCCGCATCCGTATCTTATCTTCATGCTACACGCACCCCCTGTGTAGTGCTAAGAGAGTAACGTCGGTGCTGCTCTTGCTTATGATGTAAAAAGATAATTGTCTAAGTATTTGCCAGCTGCATTAGGAAAAAAAAAAAAGGTTGCACAAAATTGCCTTATGGGAAGCATGAGCCATTATCCACTTCCTTCAATACATTTTGACTGATATTGCTTGGAATTCGTAATAATAGAGTGTTTGCATAACGTTTTTTATCGTCCGATGTTTTTCTTCTTAGCGCGCATGCTCATAGGAATAGCTCAGTAGTGGAGTATTACAGATACACATGCGCAATAGGTACAATGTTTCCTATGAGCATGCGCGCTAGGAAGAAAAATATCGGACGATAAAAAACGTTATGCAAACACTCTCTATTAATTGTCCCGACCTAATGATTATTAAAACGGGTGTCAATCTCTTTAAACAGTTCCTCCCAATTGCAAGATGGCATCCAGGTGCTCAGAACGAGGGCCGCCCCGCCGTTTATACAGTTTGGTATCGCGAAAGGAGAGGCAGCCCTGGTATCTGGGCGATCCATTAAGTATCTAGTAGATATCTAGATCTAGTAGACACTGACTGAGGGACAGATTGATGAATGAATGGTGCGAGGGCGGAGTCATTGGCTCTGCCTAATCTGAGAGATGGATTAGGAATCTTGGGATGGGAAAAGGCTTGCCTTCTTTGCCACCAAAGGGCCTGAATGGCTAGCGCTCTGTCTCTCGGTACCACAGGTTTCGGGTTCGAGTCTCGGCGGTGCCATGGAAGTTTGTAGTGGTTCGGAATCCACTTTAAACCGTAGGTCCCGGTCTAATAGGATCGTAGAGCGTTGCGGGGGCATTGTGATTCCGCGCCCGTGGCTTATCTTCAAGTGACACGCACCCCCTGGGTAATGCAAAGTGAGTAACGTCTGTGCAGCGCTTGCTTTAAGGCATCCAACACCAAGCTGCCTAAGTGTTTGCCAGCTGCATTAGAAAGAAAATCTTTGCCACCAATGCTGTATTTTTGCTCATAATGTTTCATATTGAAAACAATTAATTATTTGAAGGTTTGTGGTGGAATTGAAAATACATTAGCATTGCATTAGTGGGGCCAACTAAAATTGATGAATTTCTTCTTATTTTAAAAGCGGCCTGGTGGCCAAGTGGCTAGCGTTCTGGCTTCAGGTTCGAAACGTGGCGGTAGAATGGATGTTTGTGAGGGCTAGGGAATTCAATTTAAATTGTAGGTTCCGGTCTGTTTAGCCCTCGTGTGCACAATATGACCATAGGACGACAAACCAATCTGATTTTAAAATGCGTTTTGCAAATCTTACATTATATCCATAAAACTCAAATTCGTTTGTTTGTATTTTTATGTTGCCCCACAATATTCAACTGATTTATTTCAAAATTGCTATTGTGATGCATATCACAATAACAATTGCACCAATGTATCTGGTGGTAGTAAATATATCAAATTATTTTTCATATTCGCAACATAACTGCTCCGGCCGTAGCAAGGATGTTTGTAGTGGTTCGAAATCCACTTCAACCTTTAGGTCCTGGTCTAAAAGAAAACATCGCATGTTTCGAAATCTGCCAACAGGCAGATGGCCTTGGCCCACCATGGGGCTGTTGCACAAATGAATATTTTTTTGGTTTGTCACTCTACGGTCATCTTGTGCACACGGAGGCTAAACATCCATACCACCTCCATGATTTGAACCTGAAAAGCGTGCGGTACCAAAGGACAGAGCCCTATGCACTTGGTCACCAGGCCGCACAACCACACACGGAGAATTTCTTGACCACGACTGAGAAAATACAGTTAATATATGGAGGGTGTTGGTGATGTGCTGCAATAGATGTTGCCAGATATACGAAAAGAGCGTTACAGATGTGATAAATAAAAGGGTTTTTCATATTCTTAATACAGTAGTATTACAGTTAATGAGATTCTTTAATAGTAAACACTTTATGAGATTGTCTTTTCCCAGGTCGCACAAAAGTGCCTCATGGGAAGCATGGGCCATTATCCTCTTCTTACAATACATTTTGATTGCAATTGCCGGGAATCCATACTATTAATCGACTCGACCTTAATGATGATTAAAAGATCCTTTAAACCGGTGTCAAGTTCCTCCACATGCAAGATTGCAACCAGGTGCTCAGAATGTGGGCCACCCCGCCGTTTATACACTGTGATATGAAAGGCAACCCTAGATATCTCGGCGATCCATTAAGGGGTTCATTACCTGTGGTATCCGAACACTGATTGCGGACAGTTTGATGAATGAATGGGGTGAGAGAGCGGAGTGATTGCCTATCTGGCGAGATTAGGCTGCCTCAAGAGATGGATTGAGAATCTTGTCATGGGAAGAGGCTCTCAACCAAGGATGTTTGTATTTTAGATGATATTGTTTCATAATGAAAAAAAAAAAAAATTATTTGAAGGCTGAATGTGAAATTAAAAATACATTAGTGGAAACAACTAAAACGAATGAATTTCTTCATGTTTTAAAAACGGCCTGATGGCCAATTGGCTAGCGCTGTGGCCTTTGGTACCGTATGCTTCAGGTTCTAATTCTGGCGGGGGCTTGTATGTTTGTGAGTGGTTCGTAATTCACTTCAAACTGTATATTCCGGTCTAATACGACTTTAGGGTGTTGGGCTGACGATAAGGCAATCCTACCCCGTAAAAAGAAAGATCTCATGTTTCGAAGTCTGCCAGCAGGCAGACAGCCTTGGCCCACCATGGGGCTGTTGCGCCAATGAGGATTTTTTTGGTTTGTTGCTCTACGGCTATCTTGTGCACATGCGGCTAAACAGACCGGGACCTCTAGTTCAAAATGGATTCCGAACCACTCACAAACATCCAAGCCACCGCCAGAATTAGAACTAAAGCCTATGGTACCAAAGTCCAGAGCGCTAGCCAATTGGCCATCAGGCCGCACATCCACACACGGAGAATTCGTGGCCACTACTGAGACGGTACAGTTGATATATATAGATGTCGCTGCTGATGCGGCGCAGTAAGGGTTGCCAGATATACGAAAGGAGAGTTATAATAGTGATAAATAAATAGGGATTTTCATCTTCTTTATACTATAGTATAGAGAACACTAAGATCCTCATATATATGCCAGTATCCTGTCGTAAGTCACTCAAAATTGCCTTATGGGTAGCTTGCGCTACTATTCACTTTTTGCAATACATTTTGATTTCAATGTCCAGGAATCCACACTATATTAATCGGCTCGACCTAATGATGATTAAAAGATCCTTTAGACCGATGTCCAATCTCTCTAAAGTGTCCGCCCACTTGCAAGATTGCAGCCAGATGCTCAGAACGAGGGCCGCCCCGCCGTTTATACACTCTGGTATCGCGAAATAAAGGGCAGCCCTAATATCTTGGCGATCCATTAAGTGGTCCATTACCTGTGGTATCCGGACACTGATTGAGGGGAGGTTTGATGAATGGATGGGGCGAGGGAGCGGAGTGATTGTCTCGCTATCTGGCGAGATTGTGCTGCCTGAAGATGGATTAGGAATCTTACGATGGAAAAGGCTTGCCTTAGTGAGGCTTTTTTCCACCAAGGCTAATTGATAATAATATCATAAATAGATAAATGATAATAATAAATGATAATAAATCATAATGAAAAAATTATTAATTACTTGAAGGCTGAATATGAAATTAAAAATACACTAGCATTATATTAGTAGATTTGGTTTGGTTTGTCGCTCTACGGTCATCTTGCGCACACTCTGGGCTAACCAGACCGGGACCTACAGTTTAAAGTGGATTCCGAGCCACTCACAAATATCCATGTCACCGCCAGGATTCGAACCTGAAAAGCCTGTGGTACCAAATACCAGAGCACTAGCCAATTGGCCATCAGGCCGCTTATATTAGTAGGGACAACTAAAATTGATGAATTTCTTCTAATTTTAAAATTCGTTTTGCAATTGTTAAATTATATCTATAAAATTCAAATTTGTTTGTATTTTATGTAGTTTCATATTGTTCCAACAATTTTGTTAAAATTTTACTATGATATAAGTTATATGTCGTGGATATAAATACAATAAACTATTTTTGATATTAGTAATATAACTATCCCGGTGGTACTATGGATGTTTACAGTGGTTCGAAACCCACTTTAAACTGTAGTATCTGGTCTAACAGGACTTTTGGGCTTAGAGCTACTACTACTACTCGTACTATTGCCCCACACCACACCACTCCACACCACATCACTGTACCTAGAGCTGAGTTGCCCTTTTACAGTTTGGGAAGGATGTGGGTGAGAAAAAATCTGATTGGGTTGTGTGACGCTCTACGATAGTATGAGACCAGGTCCTACGGCTTTGAATCACTACAAACATCCATAGCATTGCCGGGACTCGAACTCGAAACCGGTGGTAACGAGTTCTAGACATTCAGCCATTCAGGCCCCTGCCTTATTTTACTATATTATATTCTGACTATAGTCATTATGTTACTATAGTATATTGTTTCTAAATATATGAAGTCCATAAATAAATGATTATTTGACGATGGCGTTTTCTTTTTATTTTTTTTTCAAAAGCACTGATTTAAATCATGTTTAAAAATGAAATAAATGTAATTTAGATTCTTTTAATGCCGAACTTCCCAGCATTTAGTACAGTAAAAATATAACAAATATGCATGACACTATTTTAGCTTCAATTTATACACATATAATACCAAAAGCAAATAATATTCGATTTTGAAATGTAAAACGGTAATTTCAGATTTATAGAAACAAACATTCATTCCTTTACATAAAGGAGTAATTATTTTTTACAAGGCTGTTTTGGAAACAATTCGTCTGTTCGGAAAGGTAATAAAATTTGTAAACAAACATTAAAAAGTCATTTATTTATTGCAGTGGTCTCTTTTGCAAGAGTTTATATTATTTATAAACTTTATTATTTTTTTTACCAAAAATAATTACAGGATATGCAAACAAATATATAAAAGTAGTTTACTGTTTTTGATTATGAAACCATAGCAATTACCATTGCTGCGATTGCTAACTGTCATTGTTTTTATAAATAAGCAATGCTTCTTATATATGCGTAACATGATTTTATAATAACAGTGTTTTGTTAATTATTATTGTTTATTTCTTTAAAATTTCGCATATGGTTTCGTTTTTTTTTTTATTTTATTTTTATTTACCATAAAATATATAGAAAAAGCATATTGATTGCCTTTGAAACAATAGCAATTGTCATTATTGTTATTGTTTCATAACTAAACAAAATAATGTTTTTTATATATCCGTAACAGGATTTTATAACAGCCTTTCATAAATATTATAGTTTATTTTTTTTTTAATTTCGCATATGGTGTTATTAATTTTTTTTTTCTTTTCTTTTTACTCTAAAATAAACAGAAAATATCATTACGGAAAAGTATATTGATTGCAAACAATAGTAATTATAAGTGCTTCAATTGACAGCTGTCATTGTTTCATAAATAAACAGTGTTTTATGTATGCATAACATAATTTTATGATAACAATGTTTAGTAAATATTATTGTTTATTTTTAAAAAAATTTTGCACGTGGTGTCATTGTTTTTTTTTTTCCTTTTCTTTTTACTATAAAATTAACAGAAAATATCATTGTAGAAATATAATGTTGGTATATTGATTGCCTATGAAACAATACCAGTTATTATTGCCTCGATTAATAATTGTCATTGTTTTATAAATAAACAATGTATTTTTATATATGCGTAACATAATTTTATAGTAACAGCGCTTCATAAATATTGTTTATTTTTTTTAAATTTCTCACATGGTGTCATTATGTTTTTTTTTTCTTTTTCTTTTTACTATAAAATAAACAGAAAATATCATTTTAGAAAGCATATTAATTACCTATGAAGCAATAGTAATAATCATTGCTGCAATTGATAATTGTCATTGTTTTATAAATAAATAGTGTGTTTTATACACGCAACATAATTTTATAATATAAAAATGAACAATATTCATAAATATTGTTAATTTTTTTAAAATTTTGCACGTGGTGTCATTTTTTTTTTTTTCTTTTTACTATAAAAATCAACAAAAATATTTATATCATTACAGAAAAGAATATTTATGTCATTGAATAGAATATTTACATAGAGAAATATAATCGAATATTTATATCATTATAGAAAGCATATTGATTGTCTATGAAACAATAGCAATATTATTGCTGCGATTGATAACTGTCATTGTTTTATATATAAAACAGTGGTTTTATATATGCGTAAAGTAATTCCATAATAACAGTGTTTCAGAAATATTACTGTTTATTTTTTTTTTTAAATTTCGCACTTGGTGTCATTATTTCTTTTTTTTTTTTTTTTTACTCTAAAATAAACGATAAACATCACTACAGAAAACATACGGTAAGAAAGTCTTTCCATCTTTTTGGAAGTAAACATTACTTATCACTGTTCAACTAGCAGAAATAAAAAAAAAATTAAAATTATATATATATATATCACAATCAAGTAATTCAGCGAATTTCTTTTTGGGATTCCGCAACAACACCCTTTCTTTATCGAGACCTTTTTCAAAAGAGACCGCGAGCGATCCATATAAGCTGTCAACCCGGGGACAGATTGGGCCAAACCCGCCCAACCACAAAACCCCTAAGGCATTCTTAAGTGACGGGCGCGAAAAATGAAAGCCAAACAGATAAAATAACACGGCTAAACACGTATTAATAAATCAGCGCCGAGTGTCAGGTGGGACTTCCAAAGATTGATAACAATTCAATTCCACCAAGGGCAATCATTGCTAGAGACAGTGATGCAGGTACCTGACTGGACCGGACAGGTGTTTCTGTTGTCTACTTGGGGTGTTATGATTGGCGGGGCACCCTTGTAGCTTGTAACGAGAAATCCGGTTGCCCGTGTCCGGGAGATGAAGACCTCTTCAGGTGAAATTGATTTTCTACAAGAGATCTATCCCTTTTTTTGTGAATGGATATAGAGGTTGTTCCAACTAATTGGATGAGGTGATGCGATGTCTTTTACCTGACAAGTGATTTAAAATGAATATATCATCTACTACAAAAAAAAAAAAATTCTTTTTTATAATGAAAAAGAATCTTTTTTTTTTTTTTTTCTTTCGTTCTCACACTTGATAGAGTTCAGCTAGTGTAATGGTTAAAAAAAAGAATACTTCCATACCGCAACCTTTTTTATTTGACTTTTGGTTCCACTTTTTATTGAGTAATTTGTAATAAGTGAGATTACATTTTTCTTCATCGTTTAAATATTCTGATCATTAACGACATAAAATTTTTGCTAAATATTTTATATATATATATATATATATATTGTATTGTGCAGCTGGCAGCTGGATTGTGACTGGGTGGGGTTGGTTCAGACTTGAGACATAGGCTTGAAAACTCTCTGCTTTATTTACACACGCACAAACACTATACACATACAAATAAAGGCAGACATTATTGAACACATGTAAAGACAGGTGATTATAAATTTCTTTTTCGGAAGGATTCCGAATTCAGACTTTTAAGACCAGGTTGGCTTGCCCAATGTGGTCCTATGCAGCTAAATCTAACTTCAGCTAAACATCATATGCTGCTAAAACGCTTCAAACTTTACAAAATATCACTATCCGCCAAATGACCTCTGCTACATGGTCCATGCGCAATTCTGATACGTATAAAGCTATTGACATTCCTGCCTTAAAAGGTTTTTTGAACACATCTCTATTAAATTTTTTGACACTCTTATCAATCATGAAAATACTGCAATCCAGGAGATTGACTCTTACGTTTCCAATTATGATTTAAAACTTCCGCGCAAATTTTAATTTTACTTCCAATTTAATTTTTAAATACTTTTCTTTTCTTTTTATTTATTTATGATTGTGAGTTAATTTTATTATATGTACAAATATATTCTGACAATTTTAATAGTTTCAACTGTTTTTACCCTTTCATATCGAAGATGGAGCCCCAGGGGCTAAATAGCTCCAAAGAATACGTCAACCAACCAACGACTGATTTCTTAAATTGTAAACCTTATAGCGACTGCTTGGATATTTCTCATGTTAAAACAGCAAGCTATGTTTATCGATATCCGTAATTTATTCACCGAATTATCGCACTTTAATGGCGACGGCTGGTAGCTTTCAAAAATATTTACTTTTCACGCTCTTATCTATTCAGAAATGAATTATGCAAGCTTCGGTTTCGAACTGAAGTGATCCTCTTCGAAAGATAAACACTACAGGCATGATTCAGTACTTGTGTTCTGGAAAATTATGTTTTGAGTTGGGTGAAAATGAATCTGCAATTATAATGCGTTTAGTCCATTCATCCAAGACTCCGTAAACTGTGCTACTTCGAGTAGCAGCTGTTCCACGTCAGTTAACTCACAACATCAACCGTTGTACATCTGTTGTTCAACAAGTGTTGATGGGAATGTTATTTTCAATCTCTGTTACTCTCTCTCTCTCTCATTTATATATATATTTGCTAAATGAGTCATTTTTATTCTAAATCAGGGATGGCCAACCCAAATGATCTTGCGGGACACTTTGAAAATGCACCAAAACTCCGTGGGCCGCACATAAAATCATATATCCCCATATTAGATTTGGACCCACTGTGGACATTTTTTTTGCAGTAAAAATGTAAACAGAATGAGTTATTATTTTGTGTGTGTATTTACTATTATTCTTACATGTAAACATAGATAGTATAATAATAATGATACTAAATGCCGATTGTAAAGAAATATAGAACACTCAAAAATGAAATATAAAAAAAATGTATTAACATAAACGAAATAAAAAAAATGAAATCATTGCAAAATATTTATTTTACTAGTGCGATATTTCTCCACTCTTTCACTCAGCTTTTGCAAATCGATCTCCGTTTGGGTATGCGCACATCGTAATGGGTGTTGCGTCCGTTATGTTTGAGCGTGTTTCGTGTTGGGACAATTTCATTTTTTTGGGGGAAAAAACCCGATTCTCACGTGTAAGTTGAACGAAAAGCACTAACAGCTTCAACTTAGAGAACTATAGTTTGTTTAACTACCAACAATCCACTGTGAAGGATGGTCACTTCGTCACTGAGGTCTCTTAAAGTGAAACCTAGAACTTATTATATTAGATATTCCAAGATGCGCGCGTATGGTGAGTTCCCATAATATAATTTAATTGTTCTGTCATAACTGTAAACTCATACATGAAACAGTCAATATCTGTCATATGTTATTAAGAAGATTATTTTAAAATCAAATTTAATTTTTCTCATAATTTCGACAGGTTTCGACAGAATATTTTGTAAAAAGTGTGATAAATATCACGGGCCGGAAAAATATTCAAGGCGGCCCGCGGGTTGGCCATTCCTGCCGTAAACTGTGCTACTTCGAGTAGCAGCTGTTCCATGTCGGTTAACTCACAACAGCAAATGTTGTACATCTGTTGTTCAACAAGTGTTGATGGAAATGCTACTTTCAGTCACTATTACTCTCTTATATATATATATATATATTTGCTAAAATGAGTCATTTTATTATAAGCAATGAGAAAATAATTATATTTACCATTTTTCTTGTCAGTGTTCCCATTCAAAGACAGATTTCATTATAAACTGACATTTCTGATTGCTTTTTTCTTCTTCATGCTGTTGTGTCTAATCCTCAGTGTCTTGCAGTGCGGGACGGACACACCATGAATAGTCTACTCATGGTAGGTTTGGTTTGGTTTGTCCTTGTACTGTCATCTTGTGCACACTTTAGGCTAATTAGAATGAGACATTCAATTTAACATGGATACCGAACCACCAACAAACATCCATGCCACCACCACTATTGGAACGTGGAGCCTGTGGTAACAAAGGTCAGGGCCCTAGCCAATTGGCCATCAGGACGTACTCATGATAGGAGAGAAGGGGGACTTGATTTGGTTTGGATTGTCACTCTACCGTCATTTTGTGCACACTTTAGTCTAATTAGACCGGGACCTACAGTTTAACGTGGATTCCGAATCACTCACAAACATCCATGCCACCACCACGATTCGAATCTGAAGCCTGTAATATCAAAGGCCAGAGCCCTAGCTAATTGGCCTTTCTTGCCGCGGAAAGGGGAGGAGGAGCATCAGTGGCTCGAAGTCTGGTTTGCTCCGTTTCGCTGAAGGAGGAAGGCAGTGCCTTCCGAAATAACTTTTAGGATAACTGCCCCGCATTTGCGTATCGTATAGGATTAAAACCGGAAAATGGCATGGATATCTGTGAGTGTTTCGGAATCCACGTTAAACTATAGGTCACGGTCTAGTTAGCCTAAAGTGTGCAAAAAATGACCATAGATCGACAAACTGAACCGAACCTCGTTTTTTGAAACAGTGTCTACAGCAAAGCCGCCAGCGGATTAAACCTGAGCCCCAATTGGTCACCAGCAGTGCACTTTGTCACTGAGCCACGAATCAGGCCTTTTTTATTTTTTTTTTTCACACAAAAAGTACCAAAAAATTCAATGTTATTTATTGCAACCTGTGAGATTCCGTCGTTTGTAAATTGTAGTAATCGAGTTGACCATCTAACATTAACTGATTGGTTTGGTTTGTGCTCTACTCTCATTTTGTGCACACGAGGGCTAAACAGACCGGGACCTACAATTTAAAAAGTGAATTTCGAACCACTACAAACATCCATGGCACCGTCGGCACTCGAGCCCGAAACCTTTGGCATCAAGCTAACATTAACTGAAGAAGGAGAACTAATAGTTATATGGATCGTGAATTGAGGATTAAACTTAAAAATTGTGTCTTGAAACTTTTTGGGTTCATAAAAAAAAAAAGAAAGAAAAGGGGGGGGAGAATGCGTGCGAGTATTTAAAATTCTTTGAAAATTTTACTACAATTTTCAGTATTCACATAAATAGGATTTGATAAGAAATTTTCTACCCTCACTACAATGAACTGTAAAAAGACAAGAAATCTTCTGTGCATTAACGAAAGAATTAAGAGTTTGCCTTTCAAATGTATGCACAAACATTGCAGAAATCAGCAAACCGAAATAATAGTTTAAATCAGATTTCTTCTATGCTGAACCATTGCAAATACACAAATATTGATAACATGAGATTTTGGAACCACCAGTCTGCTTCATTCTTTCATAGAACGCCCATGAAAACATTTTTTGGGATTTATAGACGTCTTCATTCGCGATCTGCAGGACGAAGATTTATGGAGACAGCTTTGGCACCGGTATCACTGGGAGCACGGAGCGGGGGTCATAAAACACGACTCCCACTCCCCTGCCTTCAAAGATAAGAGTTCAGAATCCTGTTCCATATCGGAGCAGTCATGAAACAGTGTCAAATGGAATGTCCTGCGATAAGGTGCTTTTGGCAAAAGAAACCTCGGAAAATAAAATTGAAACTTAACGAATAAAAATCCACAGTTTTCATTAAATCATGGTTTTCCAGTGGATGATAGGTAAAGGTCCGATGAATGATAATAGGGAATGATGACCTATTGCTGGAGACTGTTTTCACTTATAGCCAACTGTAGAGCAATAACTTATAACTTATTATGCAGTTATAACTTATAAGTAATAGCGTGTATTATATGAGTAGTATGAGTATGATATTAGAGAAAAACAATAACAATGAAATACTTTTCCGTCATGCATTATAAAAAGGCGAACGAATCTACCTGTGAATCATATTTCATAATATATATATATATATCTTCCTCAATGGCGCGACAACCCCATGGTGGGCCAACGCTGTCTGCCTACTACTACTACACGCTACTATATCACTGTGCTTAGAGTTGAGTTAAGGGGCTCCTTTACCGTTTGGGATTGATGTGGTGAGAAGAAGTCTGATTGGGCTCTGTGAATCTCTACGGTTATAGGAGACCAGGATCTACGGCTTAAAGTGGATTTCGAACCATTACAAACATCCATGGCACCGCCGGATTCGAACCCGAAACCTGTGGTTTCGAGCACCAGAGCGCTAGACACTCGGCCATTCAGGTCCCCGTCTGAATATTGTATTCTGAAACATGAGATGTCTTTTTTACGGGGTAGGGTTCTCAGCCCTACGCCTTATAAGCATATAAGACCGGGACCTACTGTTTAAAGTGGATTCCGAACCACTACAAACATCCATGGCCACACTGGGACTCGAACTCGACAGGTGTGGCACAGAATGCCAGAGCGCTATTCACCCGGATAACAGGCCCCATATATATATAATATGGATCCACCAACCAAAGGTTCCTGTCTAATATGACTGTAGAGGGTTGAGCGTAGGTTTAACAATCCTACCCCGAAAAGGCAAACGACATCTCTTTCTCGGAATCTGACACTAGGTAGACGCCATGGTCAAGCATGGAATATAGCGCCTTATATATATATGTAATTATATTCATAAAATAAATTTTAAATCTTACAATTAAAAAAAACTTTAGAAACTTTGTCCTGCTTTAAACTTCTTAATTTATTTTAAAGCTGGTAAATAATTTTTCTGCTTTTTTGAAATAATAAATTAATTTTATTAAAATAAGAATGAATTTCTTACTCAAGTTTGTAGAACAGCGAAAAGGAAAACGGTACTTCAATGTTAAAACGGAATATATATATATATTAAATTTAATTGAGTTCTGTTTAAACCTCAATTTTTCTTAAAAACATTTATAGCTTTTCAAAAGATAATCAGTATCAATGAAATCCAGGTTAAAATGAATACATTTGGTTAATGTATTCATTTTTAAAAAACAGAAAAACAAACAGAGAAAAATGCAAATATATTATTAGCATGATTTTTTTTCTATTACTGTTTAGAAAAGGTTTCAAATTTCCAAGTTTCTATCAATTCACAACTGCATTTTAAATATCTTAATTGAATCAGCACTATTATTAAAATAAAGTAGGTCAAACACTATTCATTCTGCTTAACAATTGCGATAAAATCAAACTTACAATGTGATGTACTAACTAAATAAATAAAAAGACAAATTACATTCCCGTTAGAATCGAACATTATATTTATCAAATTTACTTTTGAACCGCTAAATAATTCTGGTGTTTTGGATGAAACAATGTTTAATATATGTCTGTAATAATTTGAAATAATTAATAATCTATATTAATAATTAATCTATATTAATTTAAATGAATCTATAGTAATCTGAAATAATTAATGTATATTAATTATATAATTAATAAATCTTATATTAAAATTAATAATTAAACTATAGAGTCTGTCTTAATTATATAACGTCTTTTGTCTTAATTATGTAATAGACAAATCATTTTGGCAGGAGTGAAAATGAAACCGCCATAAATTAACTACTCTAAAAACTCGAAATTCCAGAAATCATTGCCTATGACAGCTTCAAAATTCCTTTTAAAATACAAGAAACGTTTCTTGCACTCTCTAGCAACCAAAAAGAATAACAATAAAAGGAGTAAATTTGAACAACACGAAAGAAATAGACAAAAATTACAGATCAAATAGATCACAACATTTTAACAGATAAATGGTGATTAGAACACATGAAGCACAACTAGTACTTGAACTAAAAAAATAGAAAAGAAATAATAACCCCCCCGCACCCCCAAAAATATGTGGGGCACCCAATAGCTTACAGGGTTACGAGACTTTTCGTAAAAATTGTAGAATCACTGTTGTCTTATAATAATCGTCCTCTGACATGCCAATGCGGCCTGGTGTCCAATTGGCTAGCGCTCTGGCCTTTGATACCACAGGCTCCAGGTTCGAATCGTGGCGGGGGTATGGTTGTTTGGTGGTGGTTCGGAATCCACTTTAAACTGTAAGTCCCGGTCTGTTTAGCCCTCGTGTGCATAAGATGACTGTAGAGCAACAAACTAAACCTACAATGAATCCCTGCAAATGTGGATTTGGAATTGAATGAAATTGGCGGATTCTTTGGCTAAGAATGGCAAAAATCTGACTTACGATTCCTACTTCTCTTGCAGAGGGGCCTGAATGGCCGAGTGGCTAGTGCTCTGGCGCTCGGTACTACAGGTTTCGGGTTCGAGTCCCGGCGTTGCCATGGATGTTTGGAGTGGTTCGGAGTCCACTTTAAACCGTAGGTCCCGGTCTAATAGGATCGTAGAGCGTTGCGGGGCATTGTGACTCCGCGTCAGTGGCTAATCTTCAAGTGACACGCGTCCCCTGGGTAATGCAAAGTGAGTAACGTCTGAGCAGCGCTTGCCTTAAGGCATCCAAGACCAAGCTGTCTAAGTGTTTGCCAGCTGCATTAGAAAGAAAAAAAACTTCTCTTGCAGATGCGGCTTGATGGCCAATGGGCTAGCGCTCTGGCCTTTGGTACCACAAGCTTCATGTTCCAATTCTGGCGGTGGCATGGATGTTTGTTTATGATTCGGAATCCACGTTAAATTGTAGGTCCCGGTTCAATTAACCCAATGTGTGCACAAAATGACCGTAGAGCGACGAACCGAATCTGACGTAGCAAATATGAAACTCTATATCCAAAACCTCTTTGAAGTTAATTTCGTGCTGCTAAATATTTTATGGATTTGTAAGTAACTGATATACGATTAACTATTCCTTCATGTTTTGGAATTGTGACATTTGCTCTTTGTACATTAACAACATTTTTGCAAAACAGGTCTTGTTTTTGTTGTGCCAATTCTGTAGATAAATAAGTAAGAAATGATTGCCAAATATGATAATGCCAAATATGATTTCTGTAATAGTTATTGGAAATAATATTTTGTTGTAAGAAATATGATAGTTTATTATATTCATAAATAAATAAAATCGTAAAAATAATTAAAAAATAAATCATAAATATTTATGTTTTATAATTTTAATTGATAATAATATTTGAATTTTTTTATTGATTTAATTGAATAATAATATTTATTAGTTATTTATGATTTATAATCATAAATAATAAATATTTTTTAATTATAATAAATTCAAATAATACCGAATAACATTCTTATGATCTACCGATACCATTGCATATTATCGTGTGTTGAAGTGTGTAGGCTGGGCAACCAGATTGAAACTGGAAGTGGTTGGGTACACCACATCCAGTTTCAATCTGGTTGAATTGAGAATGAATCAAGATACTTGAGGCTCAGGTTGGAAAACTCACAGCTTTTTCTTTATACACGCACAAACACTATACACACACAATTATAAATAAACAGTATTTAATACATTTTTTTCTTTCTAATGCAGCTGGCAAACACTTAGACAGCTTGGTCTTGGATGCCTTAAGGCAAGCGCTGCACAGATGTTACTCACTTTTCATGACCCAGGGGGTGCGTGTCACTTGAAGATAAGTCACGGACGCGAGTCACAATGCCCCCGCAACGCTCTACGATCCTATTAGGGACCGGGACCTACGGTTTAAAGTGGATTCCGAACCACTACAAACATCCATGGCACCGCCGGGACTCGAACCCGAAACCTGTGGTACCGAGCGCCAGAGCGCTTGCCATTCAGGCCCCGTATTTAATACATTTAAAGAGGATAATTCTAGATCCGGGAAAGGACTCCACTTCTAATCCGAAAACCCGATACTTAGGTTTGCGCGGGATGCGTACTTTCTCTCCGGGTGAGGCGGCCTGATGGCTAATTGGCTAGCACTCTGGCTTTTAGTTCCACAAGCTTCATGTTCGAATCCTGGCTGTGGCAGGGATGTTTGTGAATGGTTCGAAATCCACGTTAAACTGTAGGTGTCTAATAAACCTAAAGGTTTGGTAGGTTTGATTTATCTCTCTCTACGGCTATTATGTGCACAGTTTGGACTATGGGGCCTGAATGGTCAGTGGCTAGCGCTCTGGCGCTCGGTACCATGTTTCGGGTTCGAGTCCCGGCGTTACCATGGATGTTTGTAGTGGTTCGGAATCCACTTTAAGCCGTAGGTCCCGGTCTCATATGACTGTAAGAGCGTCACGGAGCAAAAGTCAAACTTCTACCTACGGGTGCTCCATCACAACAGAAGCTTCCCTTTCCCTGTATCTATGAGTAGATCACTCATGGGTTGTCCGTCCCGCACTGCAGGACATTGAGGATTAGTCACAAACAAACAGTTTGGACTAATTAGACCGGGACCTACAGTTTAACGTAGATTCTGAACCACTCATAAACATCCATGCCACCGCCAGGATTCGAACCTGAAGCTTGTGGAACTGAAGGGCAGAGCGCTAGCCAATTGGCCATCAGGCCGCTGATGATATTGAAGATTTAAAGGCTGAAATGGAAAAGATAATTTAAAAAGTACAGCAGCTTTAGACGCTAATCTTCACTACACGGAGCAACTACTAAATGCTTTATTACTGCATAATGTACTTCTGAAGATAATGATGACTTGACAGTCAATGATGAAACGCTATAACTTCGGCAGTAAAACAACATTAGACTCTTTTTTTTTTTTTTATATTGATTTATATAAATACTAGCAATACCCGGTATACGTTGTTCTGAAGAAAAAAAAAAAAAAAAACACTCAACCCACACAAAAAAATTTGCCCAAAATCGGTCCAGGCGTTTAAGAGGAGTTCAGTAACAAACACACGTACAGAAGAATTATATATATAAAAGGTGAGGGATAAATTTTAGTTTAAAATTCTGTGTGTTCGTAATAGTGTATTTTTTGGTTGCATTCATTGTGTCATGCGAAGGTCTTTTTAAGCCGAGATTTCACCAATAAGAGTGGGTGATGGTATAGATTCACTCAGGCCATCGGGACTCAGTTATATAGTGCTTTTTTGCGCAAAAGCTTCCTAATCTTTTGATCGCTGGTGATGTTCCTCGTGGGTCGAGGTCGTCGACTGTCGGTGTTCCTTTCAAGTGGTTTGCAGAGAGGGCGAGGTTTTGTCTTCGAATTTATGTCCTCCGTCGCCGCTGTCAAGCTGTGATGCGTGGACACACCTCCCTGTTTCCGCTTCCAGAAAGGGTGACTTCTTGTTGACGTAACAATGAGATGGGGCGGAATTCGACCTCCTACACTCGCCAATTGCGTAATGTGTAGGGTGATAAATTCGACCAATGTCCAATATGCACTTTATGAACGATTTATTGAAATATAAAAAATAACAATATATAAATACTTATAGTATCCTTTTTTTTTATATTAAGACAGTCAGATATATCAGGTGGGATTTTAGAAAAAATAATCACATAACTTAGATCGCAAGGTGGTGCTACTCACCATATTACTACTACTACTATACATCACACCACATCACTGTGCCTAGAGCTGAGTTGACCCTCTATAGTTTCGGAAGGATGTGGGTGAGAAGTCTGATTGAGGTCTGTGACTCTCTACGCTCATAGGAGACCCGGACCTAAGGCTTAAAGTGGATTCCGAACCACTACAAACATCCATGGCACCATCGGTTCTCGAACCCGAAACACCGAGCGCCAAAGCGATAGTCACTCAGCCATCAGCCCCATGCTCAATCCTAGTTTATTTAAAAAGAATAAGTATTATTAAGAAAATCTTTCGTTCTATGTTTCTGAATTTTCGAACTTTTTCATGTAACGTATTAGCCTGTAGGCAGCATCTCTATACACGTTTTTATATATGTATTTTTTTAAACCCAAGAGGTGTCTAAGTCTAATGGCTTATGAATTTAATCTTCTGGGTTTGGTTCGGTTTGTCGCTCAACGGTCATTTTTTGCACTCTTAGGATAATTAGACCGTTAGAACCTACAGTTTAGCGTGGGATTCCGAACCCTTCACAACCATCCCATGCCACCGCCAGGATTCGAACCTGAAGTCTGTGGTACCAAAGGCCAGAGCGCTAGCCACTTGGTCACCAGGACGCTTTAATATTCAGGGAGTTAACAAGGAATAAGAAGGTTCTCCAAATGACCATCATTCATTTTGAGACAGACATTCTCTTACTGTACACAATCCAATAGCGTAATGTACACAAGAATGAAGACAGTTTTAAATAGAGCAACTATATTTTGTAGTAATTGGAGTTCGATATGCCAATTATTTTAAATGTTCCCTTAGGAAAAGCCTTAGCTCGCCATGAGGCTGTTGCGCCAATGAAGAAGAAGAAGAGGTTTACTTATTTACAAGAAAATACGGAATATTTGCACATTAATAATTAATAACTTTCAAGGTTGGTTTGTTCGAAATGATTCCGTTAATTGACCTATTTATATTTCTTTTTTTTTTTTTTTTTTATAAGATCCTTACTACTCCCTTTTAATGATTTTTTTAGCTTTCACTTTTTGTTGTTGTTGTTTGAGTCTTTGCCTACATTTTGTAAATTTCAAATCACATGTCGCGTTGTGGTGCTCAGAAAGTCATCCTTTCAAAAAGCATCCTTCAACTGGTTTGGATTATTGGCATGAAAAACAACCCCAGTTCTTGGGAAAGAAAAAGTAGTAAGCAAATATCTCGGGGATAAAACAAAAAGAGATAAAAATGTATTTCGATGTGACATCCTAATTAGCAGAGCACATAACTCATCATTTCGGGGTAAATTATGCATCTGTGTTAGCCAACATCCAGCGTCGCTGAAAGGAGGATAAATCATTCCTAGTAAACAGCCTGTTTGTGCAAAGTAGGAGTTATAACGACATTTCGATATTCATTAATAGATATGTTTGTTTCAATGTGTTACTATGCATCGGATAGGGATCTAAAAAATTATTTGAGTAATAAATGTGAAATGAAATAAAAATTAATAAATTTTCGAAATTTGTTAACATAGCGCAAAATTTATTACTACATGTCTGTTTAAATGTATTAATCAAAATTTGTCGAATTCGATTAACTTAAATGTTTCTATGGAAAATTAAAATAGGTGGCGTTTAATAAAATACTTTCGGTTTTAATAATAGTTAATTTAATAATATAGTTTAATAAAATAAAAATAAAATCGGGCAACTTTTGTTTTGAGTCCGTCCATTTATTTAGCAAAACTTATCTTTACACATAATTTATATTTTTAACTGAACTTATTTTGTATGAATTTTTTCTACATATTGTTTTCGATAAAACCATCATTATTTACTTGCTTTGTAAAATAAATGCAAAGCGCATATGCACTCTTATATGCGTATATATTCTATGCTGTCATATGTCCAACAAAAACTTATCTATATTTTTTCATTTAAATTTTATTCATTTTTGATTAAAAAATATTTACGCACATAAGCTAATTAGTATTAGCTTGCCCGACTCGAACATTGGGGCTGATGTTCAGTTCGCTGGCGGCTTTTTGCAGACACAAGGAGTTCAAAAACGAGGAGACTCGATGGCGTTTGTGATGTTCAGAATCTTGTCTCGTAAGTAGGACTACGTGATGGCAGTTTTCCGGGTTTTCTCCCATACGATACTCAAATTCAGGGTATTTCCCTTTAAATGTCCTCGCGGAAGACATTGCCCTCCTTCTTCAGCGACATGGAGCCAAGTCAGACTTCTACCTGCAGGTGCTTCATCGCAACAGAAGCTGTCGCCTTTCCCTCCTTCCTTGAGACCACCGTCTTGGATTTAGTGTAGATGTTGCTGTATACCAAATGGGATAGTTTGGTTTGGTTTGTCGCTCTACGGTCATTTTGTGCACACTTTAGTCTAATTCGGGACCTACAGTTTAATGTGGATTCCGAACCCCTCACAAACATCCATGCCACCGCCAGAATTTGAATCTGAAGCCTGTGGTACTAAAGGCGAGAGAGCTAGCCAATTGGCCATCTGGTCGCTCTACCAAGTGGGTTAAAGCTGTTTCTTATCCCTGTTTATGTGTTTCTATTTATTAAACAATAATTATTATAATTCTTTTTTATTTTAATTTCGATTTAATAGTCATGTGGGTTATCTCATTAAGTAATAGTTAAAAACTAAAAAAAAAAAAAAAAAATCTCTAGTTTTTAATGAAGTAATCTAATCTGAAGTAAGAAAAAAATATTAGTTGAATAACAAATCAAAATTGGAAATTATATCAACCATTTCTTGGTCATGAAGGCTTATGATATGAATTCATCTAGAATACTTCCATTCGTTCCGTTCTGTTCGTTCCTTGCTGAACTGGTTCGCTGTCACTCGAACGCCAGATTACATGCCTGATATCGTAGAGAGTAACCCACTCTGTGTGAATGAGAGAGTAATTGTTCATTTACGAGGATGTAATGGGTTTCCTCCACAGTCATTTTCATATTTCCTGCCACGGGTTCCCTACTAACTTAAGGGCGCACTTCGAACTTGTGGCTATCACCGTAACTGTGGCAACGATCGGAATTTGTTCCTCTTTTTCTCCTTTCTTAACCCCCCACACACACACCCTCCTTTCTTCTTTTTTTTTTTTCCTTCATTACATACGTATTTTCAGAGAGAAAACGTTTGTCCAAGTGTAGGAATCTGCCGAAAAATTTACAAATCCTAAATCTGATTTTTTTATAGCGACTTGTTCGTAATTTTACGTATTTTACAAATGTATTCGATTATTTAATGTATTTTTTTTGTATTATTTTTACTACTAGATTTAAAACAATTCAGAAATAAATTCAATGATTTTTATTGAACTCATTATACACTGAAGTGACAAAAGTCATGGGATACCTCTTAATATCGTGTCGGCCCTCCTTTCGCCCGGCGAAGTGCAGCAACTCGACGTGGCATGGACTCAACAAGTCGTTGGAAGTCTTCTGCAGGAATATTGAGCCATGCTGTCTCGATAGACGTCCATAATTGTGAAAGCGTTGATGGTGCAGGATTTTGGGCACGAACAGACCTCTCGATGATGTCCCATAAATGCTCGATGGGATTCATGTCGGGCGATCTAGGTGGCCAGATCATTCGTTGGAATTGTCCAGAATGTTCTTCAAAACCAATCGCGAACAGTTGTGGCCCGGTGACATGGCGCATTGTCATCCATAAAAATCCCATCGTTGTTTGGGTACATGAAGTCCATGAATGGCTGCAAGTGATCTCCAAGTAGCTGAACATAAGCATTTCCAGTCAATGTTCGGTCCAGTCGCACCAGAGGATCAAGTCCATGTCATGAAAAAACAGCCCACACCATTACGGAGTCACCACCAGCTTGAACAGTGTCTTGCTGACAGTTTGGGTCCATGGCTTCGTGGTGTCTGCGCCACACTCGAACCCTACCATCAGCTCTTACCAACTGAAATCGTGACTCATCGGACCAGGCCACTGTTTTCCATTCATCTAGGGACCAACCGATAGGTCACGTGCCCACGAGAGTCGCTGCAAGCGATGTGGTTCTGTCAGTAAAGGCACTCGAGTCCGGTCTTCTGCTGGAATAGCCCAAGAAAGCCAAATTTCTCCGCACGGTTCTAACAGACAAGTCTCTTGTACGTCCCACATTGATTTCTGCGGTTATTTGACGCAGTGTTGCTTGTCTGTTAGAATTTTTACGACTCTTTGCAGACGTCGCCGGTCTCGGTCGTTAAGTGCAGGCGGTCGACCACCGCGCTGTTCATGGTGGGATGTTATGCCTGAAATTTCATACTCTCGGCACACTCTTGACACAGTGAATCTGGGAATGTTGAATTCCTAACTATTTCGAAATGGCATGACCCATGCGTCTAGCTCCAACTAACATTCCGCGTTCAAAGTCTGTTAATTCCCGTCGTGCGGTCATCATCACTTCAAAACCTCTTCACATGAATAACTTGAACAGAAATGAAAGCTCTGCGAAAGCACTGCGCAATTATACCTGTTCTACTCGATGTTACTGCCATCTGAAAATTTGCATATTGCTATCCCATGACTTTTGTCACTTCAGTGTATATATATATATATCTTTATATACACTCAAGAGCCAAAACATTATGACCATCTGTCAATAACGAGTTGGCCCACTTTTGGCGCGCAACACAGCTTCAACCCGCCTTGGCATGGATTAATACCAGTTAAATACCACTTCCACCTGATCACGTGCCTTCCACGTCATCCAGGCGAGTTCATTGCAAAATGTAGGGGTGGTCATAATGTTTTGGCTCTTGAGTGTATATAATTCTTCTGTAACATGTGTTTGTGACTGAACTCCTCGTAAACGGCTGGACTGATTTTGATGAAATTTTTGTATGTTTGAATGTTAGATTTTTTTTTAGGAGGATTTAGATTCACAATTGAACTCGGTAGGTGGCGCTGCAATTGATATAATTTTTCTGTAACATGTGTTTGTCACTGAACTCCTCCTAAACGGCTGGACCGATTTGGATAAATTTTTTGTTGCGTGTTTGACAAAACATGGAGCATGTTTTTATGCTTATGTTGTAAGTCGCCACCAAAGGGTGCTGCAGTCTATCAACTTCTATACCGTTCTTTGTGATTCGAGATCATCAATTCTATTTCCAAATATCAATCAAACAAGATAATTTGCGAGCGGAGGCGCCAAGAATCCATCATATGTGCATCCAAGTGTGAACATCTGATTCAGCCGCAGAACAACTTATTCAGTTTGCTGACAACAGACATATCTTCTTCTGAATTGAAGAATGTCCTCTTAAAAACAAAGCTTTACCATTCTACCATTCCACTAACAAAATTGAACCAACATTCTCTTGTACTCTAAGCGAACAAGCATCATTGGTTATTTTGAAGTAGCGTCATCATCTAAAAAAAAAAAATGTTAATCAAACAAGCACTTGTTATTTTTAAACATAAATTGAAAATTGAAAAGACCAATAGAACTTTTTTGTTAGTTTTACAGTCGTGAAAGGTATTTGATATAACTAAAAGAAAGCAGAGATTTAAAAAAAGTTTC
>BPLR01004246.1:0-41695 GCA_021605095.1 Caerostris extrusa | reverse complement strand
TTTTCAGATGAATCCGGGATCTATTTACAACATCAAGATGGTCATATTGGGAGTGTTCATTCGTCATCGTTATACTGGCCCATCATCTGGCGTGATAATATGGGGTGCTATTGGGTACACATCCTGGTCACCTTTTTGTTCGCATTGACGGCTTTTGAACAGTGCGTTACATTTCTGGTGTGTTACCCATGTAGTTCTAGCCTTTAATTTCGAGCCTTGCAAAACCCTACGTTTCAACAGGGATGGGCGCTAGTGCATGTTGCCGATATTGTACGGAAAATGTTCGGCTATTTCCCTGTACGTTCACCAGATCTCGTCAATAGAAAAAGGCTGGTCCATAGTTTGCCAGGACGACTGGCGCGTCACCATACGCCGATCATTTGAGTAAGCTGCGGCATCGTGCTAAAGCTGCGTGGACATCTCTACTGTACATGCCATCCAATCTCTGTTTGACTCTGTAATGCCAGGCGTATAAGTGCTGTTATTACTGCCAGAGGTGGTTGCTCTGGGTACGGATTTCTCAAGATCTATGCACCCAAATTTTTGAATTTAATCATTTGTCATTTTCAGTATCCTTATATTTGTGCAATAAATATCATTTTGTTATCTGTATTACTTCCTGGTGTAGCAATTTTAATGGCCAATAGTGTATATTAAACATCAGAAAAATTTTTTTGTTTTATTTAAATATTTTGCTTAGTTTTTTTAACTACTTATTTAGTCTTAATAGAGTTGATGTGTTTCACAGGAGTGTTTTACCATAATGGAAGGCATTACAGAAATTGCAGCACTGCACTCTAAAGAAATAATATTAGACTGAATTGTTAGTCGTTTCTTAACCGTTTCTTCAAACCAGTTACACATGGGAACAATCCACTTCTTAAATTGATATTTTTTTAACTGCATTTCAGTGTACTCTAAATCGCTTTTATTGCACTTTTTCTTTAACTTTTTGTGCCTCAAAGTGAATGGACAAAAACCTTAAAACAGTGTTTCCCTTTTTAGAAGACGTGTGCGTGGATGTTTGAACTCCATTTCACCGCCCATTGCGTCGCCTTTGGACTGACGGCAGGGTGGACGGTCCACGGGCAGTCAAAGTACATCATCGCCTCTTTGTATGCACTTCTCACAATGGATCTGTTTTCTGTCCTTTCCAAAGACTAAAAGAGATTCATTTCCTTCAGCCAGGCGCAGTCACATTTTCCTAAGGTTTTGAAAAAGAATTTTCTTCTTTTGTAATAATATAGATTAAAGTCAAAAGATATAATTCAACAGAATGAATTTTTAGCAATATTTGAAAAACATGTTAGAATTACTGTGGGCTTTATATTTTTAAATTATTTACAATCTTCAAAAACTGGGAGGATTTGAGTGGTAGTAAAATATACAGCATAAAGCAGCAATTTTTGGGTTTTTAAATGGATTTGTAATAAGTTTATAATAGACGTTATATAAAAACTGTATGAAAAACATTTTGAATGGAGATGTTTTAATAGAAAAATGTTTTTAAACTTGTTTTTAACATGTTTACAAAAGAGGTTTTCAGTTAAGATCATTATTACCATGCCCTTAGCCGAAAGAAAAGAGGTCAATAGCTTACAAATTATGATAAGAGTGTCAACTTAATTATTTATTATTCTGTACCCTAAGAACAATGGGAAAATTTATTATAAATGGCAAATTCGGCATATAATTTGAGTTCGTTTATATTTTCACAGAACTTTTTTGTACTCAAATCATTGTAATGTTTCCTGAAATAATTTACACTTTCTAAAATTTAAAATAATAATAAATTAAAAAGACAATGTATGGAAAATTTAATATGTAATGAAATAATTTTGGAATTTTTAAAAAGAAATATATTATCTAGCACTTTTTATGTTATATCTTGCTCATTTATATATATACACAAGAACCAAAACATTATGACCACCTGTCAATAACGTTATATTATTATTATATATATTATTATACATACAATAATCTATATATTATTTTTTCTTTGACTCTCCAGCGGCAGTTCCACTTCCACCTGATCCACGGGCCTTCCGTCATCCAGGCGAGTTCATTTTACACAATGTAGGGGTGGTCATAATGTTTTGGCTCTTGAGTGTGTATATATATATATATATATATATATATAAATTCGTTTTAAATAGAATAATTAATCTCAGTAGTTAATATAATAAATTGAATTTAAAAAAATTATTATGTTTTTAAAAAACATAAGTTATAATTGTTGAATTTTCAGTGCATTTGCCTATACAAAATAATAATGGATCCAAAAAAACTCAAGCTGTACTGTTGCACAAAATATATTTTTAAAATTACTAATGAATTTAGTTTATGTAATTTTTATTTTACTTATAGTCTACTATGTTATAGGATAAAGGGGAAGATATAACACAAGTAATAATAATTTTAAAATCCATTATTTTAAAAAGAATATTAGACAGAAATTCTTTCTGATTTTTAAATCATTCTACTGTAATTTTATATTTGTACGAGCATTTTCTTACAATAAATTCTTTTTTTAACCATTTTTGTTCAACAGCTAAAATTATTTTCTCAGAATCAATTTGATTCTTAATTTGTACTGATACATTTTTACTTAAATGTCATAATTTTTTAATACTCATAGTGTAATCAGGGAATTAATTTATATTGTATAATCAAAGCATAATTTTCTGTAAGAATATGAAAAATAATTAACATATAAACATTATTTAAATCTTCTATTTGAATTTGAGATGAGAGAAGATAAAAAAGAAAAAGCAACGAATTTAATCTTCGGAAATCAGCAGTTTTTTAAATTTATATATGCAATGTCAGTAATAGTTAAATTATTTTAATTAATGTTTCTTTTAAAATTAAAGCATCTGACTGTTTCCCTTAATGAAGCATGATTTAAAAAGGAATTCATGAATTTCTTTCTCGTAGATAAAACCAAGTAAATTACAAACTTTTCAAAACTAATTTATCAATTCTAAAGCTAATTTATAATTTTTCTTGCCGCATGTGGTTTCATATAAACTTTTTAAGTTAAAAATAAGTTTATATGTATAGCAACTGCAACAAATAATCATAATTTATTAAGACTTTTAGTTCGAAAAGGATTACATTTACATTTAAAAGTGATATTTTTCAAATAAATGTTCTTTTATAATGTCTAAAATATAATTTTAAATTACCTGATAGGGTTTGGTGGAGAAGACATACGGAATTTTGTGATCTGTAACAAATCTATACATCTGTAACAAATATAATCATCTATAACAAACATAACCATCTATAACAAATGTATACATTCAAAAGTATAAAATGAATAGTTTATGGTACCCATATTTATATGCAATGCAAATGCACGTAGGAAAGACACAGTTAGACAATAGTTAATAATAACGCAATTAAATTTTTTACTAATTGAAGATATAAAAAAAAACATACAGAGAGATCACCTCAATTAAATGTTATTTGATAAATGGTAAATGATTTCAACCTACTAAGCGGAAAGTTTCAGAATTTGGAAAACAAAAATGATAGGATCTTTCAAATATGTTAATCTGAATTTCCGCGTAAAAAGAACACACAATTAACGATATATTAGGCAATTATTTTTAGGAGTATTCAGTGCTTTGTGGAAATGGAGAGACGGATTTAAATAAAAGAAATCATTTGAAGATGAATGTAAACATTTAATGGCAGAATTGAATTCAGTTCAAATAATTTATTTATTCTAAATAATTTACGAGGACGGACACGGAATAATTAATGATAAAAACAAAAAACTATTTTCCGAGCAATTCATCAGCAGTTGCAGAGGACATTAATTAATACAGTATTAATTAAAATAGGAAGTGTACAGTAGCCATATATATATATATTTGGTATGTAATTATATGTATGTATACTAGATATTATAAGTATAGTACTTGTATATAGTAGATAACATACAAAAGAAATGATAGAATAGACGGATAAATTAGTTTACGAAGAAATTATTTTAGATTTAAATGAAGAAAGAAGCGTAAAAGGGCTAATTATTATTTAGATATAAATAATTACTGTAAATTAACAACAATTGTTCTTTCAGATTTTTTATTTTTTTTTTTTTTATTTTTGATAAATTATTTTAGATTTAAAAAAAAAATGTACAAGTGTTCTTCTTTGGTTTTAAAACTTGAATTGAAAGTCACATTTATGCTGTTGGAAGCTTGACATATCTTCATAGTTTTTTGAAAAAATATAATTTATAAATAAATTAAATTCAAAAGAGATATATAAATTTTTCTGACTTAAAAAGGACTTAAATTTTATTACTCAATTAAACGTTGTTATTTATTATCCAATTTTGTCCCCGTGTATAAATAAAAAATCTATTAATTTTTTATTAATTTTTGTTATAAATACATGTTTTTCTTTTGAAAAAGATGAATATGATGTTGAAGAAAATGCTTGAATAAAAAGAAAAAAACGTAAATAATTTAAATGAAATAAGATTTTCTGTTGTATAAATTTTTAAATAGCATTTCTAGAAATAACTCCTTTTAAGAAATAAATCCTTAACATTTTTCTGTTATTGTTGTTGCTAAAAGAAAATATTTCTGATTGATTGTTTGAAGAAACACAAAGGAAAAGACAATTGCACATTAAAAATAAGAAGAAATGCTTCTTTCGATGAAAACATGTTTTAAAATCTGATTTTTAATAAATATTTGTCTCTTATTAAAAGTTTAAATAAAGAAACACATTTTAACTCTGTAATGTTTATGTTGTTTGAAATATCTTTAATTTATAGGCATTCAATTATGACAATAATAGATGTTTTATAACAAAAAGACATTTTTATTTTTAAGAGACATTTTATTTTTACTAATCTAAGAGCCCTCAAGTTACATCCCCTAACCCCCAAAAATGACTACTTACAGAACATAAATCCTTTATAGTAAAATTTTAATAGTTTAATGAATATATTATTTTTTTTTCCAATCAATTGCATTGTTGTTAGAACTATCTTAGTACTTTCTTTTTACTAAAATATGTAATATTTGGATGTTTAATTTAAAAAGATTTGTACTTCAGGCAAAATATGCAAATGTAAATGTGAATTTTGTTTTTTATTTTTATGTGTAATTTACTTAAATTAAAACATTTTATTTTGTAGCTAAACAAAAACTATATATTATTAAATTTATTAAAAATATTCATTTAGATTTTTGAATAAAAATTATCGTCTTCGTACAAATTAATTATATTTATGTGCATTGTTTTTATTGCGAAAAATATTCAATTGGAATAAATACTTTTAAGGAAGCAAAAGAGCACCATTGTAACTCTAGTTTTAATATATAAAAGTAATAGTAAAAGTATATAAATAAACCTGCCTTTAAATTATATTTTTTATTTCTAAAAATTTTTTGTTGAACACCAACATATATTATAAATTATTATTTTCATTTCAAATAGATATAACTTTTTTTTTTTCGTACTTGTCGTGATATGAAACGATACATTCCACTTTAAAAATCGTTTCTGAATATATTTTCCTTTTTTTTATTTATTTTTGTAATATTCTTTCACTTTACATCCAATATTTCACATATCGATTTTAATAACTGACTTTTTTTGCTGAATATAAATTTGAAATAAATCTAGTATGTGAATGCATTTGAGGATCACGACATCAATACATTGTAATATAAAGCACTGAAGAATGTACTTTCCTTTTTTTGTCACATTAAAGTAATAATGATAATGACCACAACCAGATATTTCAAGAGATATTTTATTCTGTTTAAGAATATTAAAAATGTGATTTAAATTTTATTCAAAAAATATATTATTTAATCCTACTTTCATTCAAAATGTCAAAAAAATTTTTAAAATGCTTTGGACTTGACGTTTTTGGATATACATCGAAATATATAAGTAAAAAAGGTAAAATCAATTTTTACTAAGGAATAAAGACAAAAGATGTATATTTATAGCTTTTATTTTATTTATAAATTATTTGTTTTCAAAAAGTTTGCAGATATGCCACACATTTAACAGCATAATTGTGACATTCATTTAATTTTTAAAACCAATATAGCACTTACACGTATTTCTTTATTTAAATCAAAAATTATTTATACGTAAAATACTTTATCGCTTATTTCCTACCTTTCTTTATTATGTTATCTATTGTGTATATATATATATATATATATATATATATATGTAATACACTTAAAATATTTATTACATATATAATTATGGCATGCTAAATATATAATATGCCTACTATAGTTATGTATAATTTCCATAAATTCATTTAATGCTATATTAATTAACCTCCTATATTATTGCTTCTGTTAATTATGGAAAATAGGTTTTTTTTATTTCTTCTTTTGTTCGCTGTCCTTCCATGCATATTTTAACTAAATGTTTGTAGTCAAATTTAATGATTTCTCATTTAAGCTGTTTCAAAAAGTTGTGTAGACATAT
Source organism: Caerostris extrusa (assembly GCA_021605095.1). Classification (NCBI taxonomy): domain Eukaryota; kingdom Metazoa; phylum Arthropoda; class Arachnida; order Araneae; family Araneidae; genus Caerostris; species Caerostris extrusa. The sequence continues at coordinate 35,209 of BPLR01004246.1, read as the reverse complement.
CAGACATCAAACAGCATAATTTTCGTAAAATAATTTATCAGTCTGTTTTATTCAGTTCTTTATTATGTTATCTAATACATATATATCTGCACTATACATGTAATATCTTTCACATATATAATTATAACATGCTAAATATATATTTTGTGTACTACATATATAATTTCTAATTTCAATTAATACTATATTAATTGACCTTCTCTCTCTAACTCCTTGATGAATTATGGGAAATATTATTTGTTTTGCTATTTCGTTCATTATTCCATGTCAGTCTTTTATATGTATTACTTAGAGTAATAATTACTACTGTGTCCAAAAAAAGCAAGACCAATTTTCAATTTAACATTCCAGGTGCTTATGGAATTTACATATTTTTTTCTTTTTAGGTTACTGGCACTGTTCTTCACATCTGTGTGAAATTTGATGTCAAGATATTCATTCTTCGCCAAAAATTAAACCCATATCGTTCCACAACCACCGTATTCACACCTTGCGACTCCTAGCTATTCCCTAAACTCAAAAGACCAACCTGGGATACCGTTTTGAGTCAATTGAAGAGATTCAACGTGGATCGGCGAGCACGCACTTTGAAGGCCATCCCTGCCGATAATTTTTTAGCATGCATTGAAGATTGGAAAAAAGTTGGCATAAGTGCATTGTGTCCGAGAGGAATACTTTGAAGGTGATTAAATAAATTTGGATGAATAAATAAAAAGTTTCTGAAAAAAATAATAATTGGTCTTACTTTTTTTGGTATATAAACAGAAGTATATAAACAGAATTAATTTGCCAATTAAATGTTTACATTCATTCCCTATTTAAATACATCTGCCTCGTTCCACATCATTGAATATGGGAAAGAATAGCTCGTGCAATCTTAATTATATGTTCTTTACAAGCAAGATTCAGATTAAGCACATTTGAAAGTTCTCACCACATGTCTTGCAAATTCGCAACTATTCGCTTCGTAGGTTCAATTTTCATCATTTAACAAATAACATTTAGAAGAGGATCTCTCAATCTTTTATATTTTTATTCAATATATAAATAACAAAATTTATTTGAAATATTTTAAACTATTCTCAAATTGTGTATTCCATACAAGTGCATTGAATGTAACTATGTGCACAATTATGCATTTGAAATGTTTCAATATACATGTTTGCTGCATTAAAATATCAAATGCATAATGTATTACATGTGACCATATTCAAATGTTTTCTGCATCAATGAGTTATCAGCCAGTTTAATTTATATTTTCAGATATTAATAAAAGGAAAAAAAAATTGTTTTGAACATATTATTTTTTAAATTTAATTATATTCCGTTTCAAAATAAAGGCTTAGTAAATTAATATTATTTTCAGCAGTTTTGAAGTTTATCAACATATTTTTAATTGAAAAACTTCTATTACCAATATTTTAAGTAACAAGAGAAATTTAGAATTTAGCTTTTGAATTACGATTATTTCTGAAAACGTTTGTAATATATCACGTTTGTCTCAAACCACGAGAAAAAATCCATAAATTCTTTTTAAAATCCTCCTTCATTAAGGAAACAGTCTTTAATTTTAAGTCATATTTAAGATGAAGAGAAAGTAATTCAACTGTTGCTGACACTGCATTTAAGTTTAGAAAACTGCTTAGTTCCGAAGATTAATTTCTTCGCTTCTTCTCATCTTTCGAGAAGAAGATTTAAATAATGCTTATGTGTTAATTATTTGCCATGCTCGTATAGAAAAGCCGCTTTGATTATACGATTTAAAATGTAATTCTTGATCACACTTAAAGTGCTTAACAAATCATGACATCAATTTAAGTAAAATGTATCCTATTGTTTAGAATTAAATTATTTGTCTCAGGAAATAAATCAACTTGTTTCATAACAAGGCCTAAAATTAGAATTTAGTTTTATAAATTTATTTTTTACTTATTTTATTTTAATTTTAATTTATTTAATTTTAATTTTTTTATTATTTTTTAAAAATTTTTATTTAAACCATTATAGTTTATTTAAGCTACGCATGTATGATTAAAGGTGTGAGAGGATGTATTTGCTTAACAATATATTTATTCTAACAATAAACATTTATAAAATGAAAAAAATTAAAGCCATGTATTAAAAGTGATTTCATTAAAGAAATTTATATTTAGGTTTTATAAAATAATTACACATCATGCATGCTTTAAATACATCTATCTAATATGCCTAGTTTACTTATTCTTGTCTTACTTTTTTAATGTGTCTTTTAGGAAAATTGTTAAGGAAAGCAAATGATTTCCATAAAAAAAATTCATAAATGTATGTTTATTTTTTTTTTTACTATGAAATTTGTTTACTTCATTAAAATTTTTGTTTCTTAGAAACATTATATATATATACACTCAAGAGGCAAAACATTATGACCACCCCTACATTTTGTAATGAACTCGCCTGGATGACGTGGAAGGCACGTGATCAGGTGGAAGTGGTATTTAACTGGTATTAAGTGGTGGTATTAATCCATGCCAAGGCGGAGGAAGCTGTGTTGCGCTCCAAAGGTGGGCCAACTCGTTATTGACAGGTGGTCATAATGTTTTGGCTCTTGAGTGTGTGTTTCATAGAATGAATTAACTATGAGTAATTAACGTTTCTCAATTTTTCTAACCTTAGTGTTTATACATAATTTTAACAAATATTAAGTGAGTAATAAAAAATATAAAAACATTAATAATAACGATGACTAATGTTAAATAAAAGCTAGTATAATTATGAAATACCCCTTTGCCTTTAGAACCAAAGTAAACTTTAATCGAGTAGATTATAAACACATTAATATTTTCCAAGAGGATAAAAGATAAAGAGAGAAATTTATTAAAAAAATATATTATTATAAAGATGACCCCTACATTATTACATGGAAAGTAAAACCTTTTTCAAAATTTAGGAAAACATGGAAGCCAAGTGAATGAAGTGATCCAAGAGATTGAATGTCAGGAGTTTTTTTTTTTTCAACTCCTTCAATTAGCTCACACTCTCCCTATATATATCTTGTTCAAAATTTCAATCGTTCATAAAATATTTTTATTCATCCACTCAAGTTCAAATACATTTTTTTGAACTTGTAGTGGATGACAATGAAGTTTTTTCAAATATTATTTCATTAAATGTAATTAATTCATTTTAGTTTTTTTTTTAGATTTAAGTTGCATATATCTACCAACAGATGGCGCCAGATAAACTTAAAAATATTTATAAAGGACTTTCTGCAATATAGTTAAAAAAAAAAAAGTAGGAATTGGCTTAAAAGTTTTTTTTTTACATAACTTGTTAGTTTTTTGAAGGACAGCAAACAGATCCATCGCGAAAATGTATAAAGATGCGATGTAGTCTTTGGATTGCCTCGTGGACCGTCCAACCTGCCATTCACAAGAGACGCTATGTGATGTGGGGAAATGGAGTGTTTTCCTATTCAAACATCCAATGCGAATGATTTTTTTTAAATTCCATTTTATGTTTTTTTTTTTGACTATTTGCTTTAGATGCTCAAAAGTTAAATGAAACGTAGAGCAAGAAGTGAGCTCAGCAGTAAGCTGGAATGCAATTCAGAATATATTTGAAGTGGATTATTTTGATGTGTAACCTATTTTAAAAAAACATTTTTGCTAAAAGTTCAGACTTATATTATTTCTTTTGAATGCAGTGTACCTTCAATTTATGTAATAACTTTCATTATAGCAAAAGACACTTATATGCCCATATCAATTCTAGTATCTCATAAACAAAGAAGTCGGAATCCTAAGGAACATAAAAAAAATTTAAACAAAAACTAAATTCATTAATGCACGAGCTTTTATGGACCTATTATATTAAAATGCAATTTTTTTATTTGAGGTCAAAGGAATGAAAAGACAGCAGCTGTTTTCTTTAAAAACTTATTAATGAATTTTTACTTTCATGATATCAACTAACGACATGAAATCGTCTAATATGATTTACCAAATTAAAAAAATTGAATTAACAAGAATTAATAATAAAAATAAATGTAAAGCCAGTAAAATTACATAACTTTCCGATATACTTTAAAATATTTCCATTTTATTTTATTTATTATATTATAATATTATAAATTCCATTACATGTTATTTATTATATTATTTTATTATAATTTCCGTTATATGTTAAATTTATTACAGGGTTTTGTTCATAGAATGTGCAAAATATTTTATTTAGAAGTAAAATAATTTATAACTATTATATTTTTTTATTTTTTACTTTGTTTCACTTTTTATTTTCGTGAAGTATTTTCCCTTTAACTTTTCTTTACAATAAGGAAAGCAATAAACAGCCAAAATATGTTTAAAAATTTATTTCGATGAGAATATATATGATTCATAACAATGAAATAAGTAAAATACACTCAAGAGCCAAAACATTATGACCACCTGTCAATAACGAGTTGGCCCACTTTTTGGCGCAACACAGCTTCAACCCGCCTTGGCATGGATGCCACAAGTCCTTGGTAGATGGCCGGAGACAGATTGTACCAGATGTTTAAGCAACGGTCACTCAAATCCGAGATATTGCGAATTGGTGGTCTTTGAACTCTGTGCCGCCGTCCCAGGACATCCCAAATGTGTTCTATCGGATTAAGATCCGGTGACTTAGACGGTCAGGACATTAACTGAATTCAGCATCATGTTCCTGGAACCACTCCAACACAATTTTAGCCTTGTGACATGGGGCGTTGTCCCGTTGGAACATTCCATTTCCATCTGAAAAACAAAGGCCATGTAAGGGTACAACAGGTCCGCAATGATGTTCAGATTCCCTGTAGCATTCATGGTCTGCTCTACCACATCCACGGGTCCCAGAGACGCCCAAGAGAACGTCCCCTAAGCATAATCCGGCAACCGCCGGCCTGTGTATGACCTACTGTACATTGCGGGAGCAACTGTTCGACTGGAAGACGGCGTGATGAATGACAAACCCGGATTCATCTGACCAGGCAATTTCTCCCCACTGATCCACGGACCAGTCACGATGTTCCTGGGCCCTGCGCAGGCGCAGTTGGCGATGACGCTTGGTCAGCAAAGACACACACGAGGGGAACGTTTGCTGCGTAGCCCTATATCCAACTGTGTCCGCTGAACAGTTGATACTATTCTACTTGGCCCTGCATTGTATTGGACTGTCAGCTGAGCCACTGTCTGGCTCCAGTTTTGCTTCACCATGCGAGACAGTTTCCGACGATCTTTTTTCTTTGATAGCGTGTGACGTCCAACACCATGTCGTCTACCGCTGGTTTCACCGTCATTCATCCACTTTGCGTAAGTACTAACAACTGTAGATCGCGAACAACCCACGTGTCGCGCAGTTTTGGAAATACTTGTTCCGAGACTTCGAGCCATTACAATCTGCCCTCTATCAAAGTCGCTTAGATCCGCAGCCCTTTCCCATCACACACAGAAGTAAGTGAAAGAATGATTCTTCAGACTCTCCAACAGCAGTTAAATACCACTTCCACCTGATCACGTGCCTTCCTTGTCATCCAGGCGAGTTCATTGCAAAATGTAGGGGTGGTCATAATGTTTTGGCTCTTGATTGTATATGGCATATATATGCATATTCAGGGTAGACAAAAATGTTGGAGTTAATGAGTTATAGTTTACAAAATAGGGTGCATAAATAACAAATTGCACATCAAAATATATAAAAAAATGAGTACCTGAATATCTGATTTTCTGCTAATCATATTCTCATGTTAGCCATTCACGCAAATGAAGTAATAAAAGAGGACAGGAAGGTAAAATATATTTATAAACATATAGTTAAATCTAGAGTTGCAGGAAAGCGTTATATCTTCCCAGTATACATGAATTATAATATATATTTGTTAAAAAGTTATGTAAGGATAAAGTAATGTATGAAATATTAATAACTGCTTTGAGTGATGTTAAAAACTAAATCTTGCTAATTGATCATTAAAATTTCCAATTACAATCAAACATAATTTTTATACTTTTATTATGATTGTTTCAAATAATATGCGGCATTCATGAGCCATCTAGACTTCATAAAGTCAACAGTCATAATAGGCGAAAGACACTAATTCCTACTCGATCACTAATAATAATCAACATGGGTGCAATAATTAATTAACCATGGGTATGGTTAAAATAAAATTTGCTGTTTAAATTTGAAATTGGGGGTCAGCAGTCTGAAAATAGTGTATTAAGTATTTAAAACTTAATTACTAAATTCGAAATCATAAAAATTAATTGAGGAAAAAAATATCTCATTCACGCGGCAAGGATGGACATGACATTTCTGGCTAAAAACACCGAAATAAGCTAAAAATCTTTTATGTGTGTATGCATCATAAATATAAAACAACATTAAAGGGATTCATTATATCATTTTCACTTTTAATAAGAAATCCGGTTTAAATCCGGTGAGTTCACTCGGCCAGGGGAGTACGGTAAACTCATCCTGGTGCTCTTCGAACCACGCACATACACTGCGAGCTGTTTGACACCTCGCATTGTCCCTGCTGGTAGATACCATCATTCTGAGGAAAGATAATTTCATGCAGGGGCGGACATGGTCCGCAAGAACTGATGCGTACTTGTGCTGATCCCTCGTGCCTTCCATAATGATGAGTGCACCCAGTGAAAGCCAGGAAAACATTCCGCAAACCATAATGCTCCCTCCTCCAGCTTGGACCCTTCCGGCAATTGTTGCAGGGTGTTTGCTTTTTTAACGTTTCACGCCGTATACGCCAACGTCCATCTGAACGACGGAGCATAAAACGTGATTCATCGGAAAAGGCACCTATCGCCACTCTGTGGACGTTGAGTTTCGGTACTGGCGTGCAAATTCCAGCCTTCGTCGCCGATGAACAGCAGTCAGCATAGGTGCATTAACCAGGCGTCTGCTTCGGAGGCCCATGCGTCGCAACGTTTGCTGAACCGTTGTTGAGGATAAACTCTTGGCAGCTCCTTGGTTCATCTGGGCGGTCAGTTGCTCAACAGTTTCACGTCTATTCGCCCGAACGCATCTCCATAGCCTTCAAATGCCTCTGTCATCTATAGCCCGTGGTGCACCACATGTGCCACGCCGCTGATTTTGATACTACCACTTCGCCATGCACGGTATACTTTTACCACGGCGGCACGCGAACAGTTCACAAAATTAGACGTTTCCAAAATGCTTCCACTCTTGGCCCCAAAGCAAATAATCATGACATTTTGGACGTCGGATAAATCGCTACGTTTCTGCATTACGCCAACGATTGAAATGCTTTCCGATGCCCTAGGACATCCTTTATATACACTCCACTTCAATGTGCTGCCACCTGCCTTTTGTGATTGGTTATTTCACGTTGACTTCGAAAGTAGGTGGTGGTCACATTAATGTGACTGGACTGTATATATATATACGATAAATTTAAATTTATAAACAGCACAGATGCTGGAATGGTCAATAAAGTGAACATTAATTACGATTTTTTTTCTGCTTTTGTGTTATTTTATTAACATTGAGTAGTGTATGAAGAGCTGTCGTTCAATTCGACAGATAACATTATGTAGAAGCTAACAATATGTAAGTCCGAAATGGCGAAAAATTTTTTGATCTGCTGGCAATCTGAGATTAAAAACAATATAAATCTATCTATACAAGAAATTATGATTGCAGTGGTCATGGTCTATCCCTGGCATATTATAAAAATTCAATCTCTCAGAAGATGATTTTTGTTCCAGTGAAAAATATTAATCGTCCACTTATGCAATTATTTATCCACTTACAAAATCTTGAAGTCTTAGAATCATTCTTACTTTTTCACATTGAGTGTCAGAAATATAATTTAGAACCCATAGGCTAGATGGAAAATCATCATATTAATGACTTTACAAAAGAAAATGAAACTTACTTTTAGAAACAATACCTTCAATCTTCGCAAGAATATATTCGTAGAATGATTTTTTTCTTCTAATGCAGCAGGCAAATTGACCGTGATCTTTTATGCCATAAGGACTTCACCGACGTTACCCACTTTGCACTACGCAGGGGGCGCGTGTAACTTGAAGATAAGTCCCCGACACGGAGCAACAATGCCCCCGCGACGCTCTACGATCCTATTAGGACCGGGTTTAAAGTGGATTCCGGGACCACTACAAACACCCATGGCAACGCCGGGATTTGTACCCGATACCTGTGGTACCGAGCGCCAGAGCGCTAGTCACTGGCCATCAGGCCCCTTATTCGTAGAATTAAAGCCTTTATAATATTTCGTATCCCATATCATACCTTTTTTTCAAAGATTTGTCACCTTTATTTATTCCTTCTGCATTGTATACTTCTCATTTCAATTATGTTTATGTTAGCTACATAGTTACTGCTATGTTAGTTTTATTAATTTCTGCAGTATAACCCATTGTACTCAGATCTTTCTTTACTATTTTTTAACATTATTTTTCCAACCACAACTTTTTTCACAGGTGTACATAGCCCTGACTACAGGAGGGGGATAAAATAAAGTAAATAACGAAAGAATGGAAATCAAAACAAATAACACTATGTCAGGTAATAGATTGTAAACATCAAAATGATTAAATGGACAGAGACGACGGAAAAAAAGATTTACAGTGTGAAAGAATAATTCTAAAAAGTTAAATAAATATTACAACAATGAATGAAACAATACATTTAAAATACTGAATCGGCAGAGCCTCTGATTTGTTACAGGGTGATATAAGCACTTCCAATATTTATTCTAGATTTTTTTACTGATTATTTTTTCTTGTTAAATTCAAAGAGTGTGTCGACATGTGAAATTCGATTTCATTCTGTTTGTTTTTAAAGCTGTCTCATGGAATGAAAATACTGAAAAGAAATATTCAGTTCAATTCAATAAGTGAAACATTTTTTCCTAAGTGTTTATCTTATTTGATGTTAACAAAAGATGAAACTGTGAAAATAAAGAGATGATCTTTTTCTAGACAAAATTTTCCTTTTTTTCCACTTTGCAAATGGTATCCGGGAAACATTGTAAATATTTATTGTAATATATTGAAACATTTCTTTTTTATTTATCTCTACAATAAAATCTGAGACTTTGAGAATTCTCGATTACATCACTGCCACCACTATATCATAGCAGTTCTCTTTAGCAAATTGAAATATATATGTGTATGGGTGTGCTTGTGTGTGTGTGTATATATGTATATTATAAAGCCTTGGCCTATACTAGAGACATATAACGGATTCAAGAAGAGGGGCCACTTTTTAGGTCCATGGAACATTTTTTAATTTTTAATTACAAGCATTATATACATACATACAGAAATCAAAAATCAAAATTAAAATTTAATTCACAAATGCAGTTCCTTCCAAGGACGGAGAGTTTCAAAATTCTCAAGTCTACGAGGAATCTAATCTGATTTGCGACAGTCCTTAACTATCAAACGGCGTGATACACGAAACCACAAGGGGTTCACTTTGAAACAGATGGTAAACTTCGGTCTGTCCAGTCACTTCAGAGAAAAAAGAATAACAACACTTCTGGTCGACTCGTCGCAGAACTGTCCCACTTCATCACCAAAATTCTCCTTTTAAGACAAGAGGGAATCAGCTCCCCTCACTTCTCATATGAGTAGACATTTCTCAGCTCGTGAACTATCACCAATCTCGATAGAAAAACTCATGGTATATCAATTGGTTGATATACGTGTGCAATTGTTTCGACCTATGAATGTTTGAAAGGAATTCGCTAATTTCCTGAATCTCATTATACATGATACCAAATGTCTGCTATCAGATTTGAGTGATGAGTTGTTCTCATTAGTACAAAACATTAATTGCATGAAATATAACTGCCCACAATGCTGCTTATCTGCTGTCAAATTTGAGGTGATGGCTTTATTTTATATTTTTTTTTTTAAATAACATACAATTTCTTCTTACAATGAAATGTCTTACTTTGTTCCACATTTCTCACAACTACAGCTTCCGTTTCTGTAATAGGTATCATTTCCTCTGAAAAAAAGTTACTGGGAATTATTGAAAAAATTCATGAATCATGGATGATACAGAAGGAAATTAAAAAAATTCTAAGAATCTTTCATTATTTAAATTTAAACTTCTTGTATTATTTTGATTAAAGTAAATTTCTAATTTTAAATAGCATGGAACTTATCGTTATGTTTAAATTAAATTAATTATTTATTTTTTGCTACAACAGCTGATTCCAAACTATAATATTTAATATGGGACATATTGAATCAAACCCTATGTATTTATTGAATCCATACTTTTATAGGTGCAATAAAATCATTGGGGAAAATCAGTGACCTGAATTTTGACCTGTATATAATTTGAAGCAATGTTACTATAGAAAACACTTATTTGGTTTTTAAAATGAGATCAAGTTTTGTTTTCCGATAAAAAAAATATCATTTACCGAATTTAACGACACATTTTTTGAACTTGGTGCTTCAAAAATGTCATAAAACTGCAGTCATAGGGGTTGTTTTAAAGCCAATAAAAATGTTCTTTCTGTTTTTATTGCTAAGTCCATCTTTGATATCATTGATATTGTTGTTGCTTTTCTTAAATATCTTATAACAAAAGAAATCCAATGATATTATGAAAACGTTTCACAAATTCTTGATAAAGGAAAGTATTCCCAATATTAAATATAACCCTGTATTGGAAAGACTGTTTTGATAAAAAATTTGCATTTTTAAATTTATTAATGTCAAGGTATCTTTTAGTAGTTTTAATAAGATACATTTGTTTTGTATGTGCCATGAATATTTATGAAAGTATAGCATTTTTATTCCATAGAAATCAAAATTTAAAAATTCTGAGATTTTTAAATAAACTAAATTTTTCAAATTATAATTATAATTATTTTTATTTTATTTTATAAAAATTTGCAAGGATTGCTATTATATTTTTAAGAAAGATAAATTTTGTTACTCTAATTTCTCTTTCGAGAAAGAGTGCACGTATGTTGAAAAACTTATAATTTGTTTATATTCAGCTTGTTTCAGGAGTTTTAAAATTCATATCAAATATTTAAATGTGTTTTTAGAAGAATCCAATTTGTGCAAAACATTTTTTTATAACTGAAGTTTATTTAAAAATCCTTAAATACATTGCTTGAATAAATAAAACTTTAAATTGATTCTGAGCAGCTATTTTTTAATGGTTGACAAAAACTTTTACAAATATACTATCTGTTAACAAATATGATTTCTCAAATATTTAAATTATTTTTTAATAAGAGTCAATTTTATAGACAATGTATTTTTAGATTAATATTGTACAAAATATGAGTTAAAAAACATACATATGATGCCAATAACGAATATAAAGATCTAAAAAGATTCAGGAAAGACAAAAGAAATGCTTTAGAATCTACAAAAATATAAAAATTTTGAGTTTCTCAAATCTTCAGCCTTTTTAATGACTCGTGATACATACAATTTAGAACGGACATCTTCCAAAAATTACATTTAAAGCGTCCTCACCCTCCTCAATAAAAAAGAACACTCTGGGCTACGATGTCATTGTATTCATAATATAGAAGTGGTAGCAATCGATTCAACTCTATTTATCAGATTTTTGAATCCATTGAAATCCTCATTCTTTTGCATTCCGAAATCTTTAAAACATCCACCAAGTCAAACTTAACAATGTTTAAAATAAAAAAAAATAACATAGAATCTACATGAACATTTTCAACAAGAACTCCTGCTTTATGTCTTCTTTTCTTTTAATGTGCTGTCAAGTGTGTCAAGATCAATAACAAATAGAGAGCTTTATGATGATGAATCCCATGACCATACATTAATTGCAACTCCAGCTCATCTTGCCTGTGCTGAATAGGGTATTTAGAATGTCATCCGTTACCTAGATACATCACGTGGATGCCCAAAGTATGTTCTTTATAACTGTCCTATTAAGAAGGAAAAAAGAAACTATTTCTATGTTTATTTTTGCTGCATGTACATTCTTACATGCAAAGTGTTTTTATCTGTACTTCAGAATCTACCTGAAAGTAAAAAAAAAGTTAGTGGACCATAACCATAGTGAGAAATCTGTAAAAAATAATCATTATTGAATTTTGATCCCCCAAACGCAATATTTTTTTTCAATAATCAGTTATCTATATTGAAATAAATTATTTACCTGATTGCATCTTATTTCAAATTGTTTATTTCAAAGTACACTTTTAATAAAATTTAGCGTGAGTTGTCAAACATTTTTTTTTTTCCAATTTGTTTTATCTCTGTCACCTTCGTGGCATATCTGAAAATCAAAAAACATTAAAAGATACTTTTAATCTTTTTAATGTTTTTTTGAAAAAAAAGTTAAACTGATATTTTTAAAATATTTCTTTTTCATAACGCCTTGACGCCTCAAAATGCGCTAATGGAATTGAATCACTCACTTCAGAATAATAAACAACATGAGATGTATCTTTAGAAAATGCCCGGTTACAGAAAATAAAATATTTTTAATTTTGTTCAATTTTTTTTTATAAATAATATCCGAAAATATCCGTGCAGAATGAAATCTGTCTAATGCCATCTTTTGGCATAAAAATAATAAATACATAAAAATAAGCAAAAGTAGAAGATATTTATTTCAATAAAAATAATAAATAAAAAGTTTAACTTTTGTTAAGAATTTTTGAAAAATAACAAATTCAGAAAAAATAATATGGATAGGTATATTCTCCATCAATTTAAATTATTTCAAAACTATGAATTTTACATTTGCATTGCCTGACACAATGTGCACCAGCTATGACTTGATATGTTTCAATGTTGTTGTTTTTTATCCCATTTGGTTGGCAATAGTCCAAGACCACGAACCCGTATGGACTTACGGTTGATAGGAAAGGAGACAGCTTCAGTTGTGATGGAGGACCCTTAGCTAGAAGTTTAACTTGGCACGCTCTACAGTTATATGAGACCAGGACCTACGGCTTAAAAAAGTGAATTCCGAACCATCTACAAATATTAATGACATCGCCGAGACTCGAACTCTGTGTCACCCAGCGCCAGAACGCTAGAGGCATTCAGCCATTCAAGCCCCATGTTTGAATCTATATATTTTATTAATATGACCGCATTCAAATTCTTTCTTTACCAATACCTTATCAGTAAATATAAACGATATTTTCGGAACTTCATAGAAGAAGAATGTTTTAAAAAAAAATAGTTTTCCGTAAATTTAAATATATTTCTTTTCAAACTAAAAAACTTAATAATTTAGCATTATTTTTTAGCATTTTTACAGCTTATAAATTAATTTTAAATTTGAAAATTTAACTGAAACATTTTATGAATCAAGAGAAAGTTAAAACGATAATATTTCAGAATATTTTCAGTCTTCTTTGTCTTTCAAATAATCGAGAAAGAAGCTCATAAATTGTATATTTTCCATTGGAAAACTTGTTCATTTATGAAACAGTTAATGTTTTATTTTAAAAAAAACAGTCATATTTAAAGGGTAAGAGAAAATTTACACTACCGCTGACATTGTAAATAAAATTAAAAACTTGATTTCTGAAAAAAAAAGATAAAATCTAACGCTTTTTTCGTTTTTTTTTTTTAATTAAAATACAAAACGGAGATTTTAATAATATTTTATGTTAATTATTTTTCATCCTTTCAATGCTTATGGAATGAGGAAAAAAACAGCTTTGAATGTCAAATTAAAATTTAATTCCTTCTTACGCTTTGAGAATTTAGACAACTTAGGACAGCCATTTTAGTAAAAAGCAAAGCTCATTTTTTAATAGTTATTCAAAAATAAATCAACTTTTGAACAATCCGAATAAAAAAATTGAATTTCACTTTAGGAAGGTTTCTATAAATATTAAATCAACATTAAAAATATCTTACGCTTTTAAACATAAGTAGTTTAAATACGCTCTACTTGCTTAACGGCATATTTATTCAAGTATTAAAAATTTAAATTAAAAATTTTTATAAAAAATGATAAAAATTATTGATTGTTTTTTTTTATTAAATTTATTTTACGTTTTATAAGATAATTAATCATGTATTTTTTTTTAATCGATCTGTATAAAATAAAAAAGACAGTTTATTTCTTTTTTTTGTTTTTGATATTTTTCATTGAAATGTTTGTTATCAAATGCAAGCAATTGTCCCAATAATAATAATAAAAATGCATTTGTGTTATTTATGCTTATTTTGTCGTTCTTTACTATGTATCAGTTAATTTCTCATATTTAAAATCACATATTTATATTAAAATCCCATATATTTATTTATATTTAACTATAATGAAAATTTTCTTTAAAAGTAAAGTCCGTTTTCTATACTTTTACTTTTTTTATAGACTTTCAAAAAATATTCTATTTATTCTTCCATGGCGTGATTAAAATTTTGAATATAGGATCTGAATTCCCCATAATAATTACTTTTTCTATTGTTTATTTTAATTTTATTTTTTTAGACATACTTTTAACAAGAAATACTTGCTGAAAATATACAGTGTTCTATCAAATTATAGGGAAATACTCTTTATTTGCATTTTAGATGCAGCGTGTACTAATATGCTCAACTAGATAACGTTTATAAAATGCATGTATATTTTCAAAGGGATAAAAAGGAAAATATTATTGTTATGTTGGGATACAAATTACGGTAATTTTAACTATATTATGAGCAAAAGTAGTTATTTAGTAGGCCCTTTTACATTCCATAGAAGATATGGGAATTCTTAAATTATAACCTTAATTTAAAAAATGTTATAGTTATTTTTATAAAAACATTATAATGCTCAATGTTTCATTAAAAATTACAACATAATAATTACTGTTCAGATTCTTATGTGAAAATACAGACTGTAATGTTTCGGTCTATATTAGGCCTATAACAGTTTCAAGAAGTGGGCTGCTTTCACGTTCATGGGAACATTTTTAATTTTTATTTTCATGCATTAGATATATTACAGCGTTATATATACATGCATTAGATATACTATACAGATACAGAACTCTGTGTTATTATACAAAGAAATGAAAGTTAAAAATATAAATTTGATCACAAGTGTACAATCCAAATCACAAGGGCAGTTCAGCTCCAAGGTGGGAGATTTTCAGAGTTCTTCAGTCTGAGTCCGAATCTAAATGTCCTGTTCTGCGGTAGACCTTAATTATCACAAGGCGTTAAACAGAAACCACAATCAGTTCTCTGAAAATTGGCGAAGCTCCAACTATTCAATCACTTCAGAGAATGCAGAGAAAACAACACTCTTTTTCAACTCGTCACAGAATTCTTTTCTCCCAAGAAAATACGTCCAAAAAAGGGGATTCATTGCCCTATCATCAATCATGATGTAAAAACTCATGGTGAATTCTCTATTCCATCTGTAAGTGTTTCGACCTGTGAGGATTATCATAATTTCTGAGAGTCTCTCATTATGCATGGGAAATTGAATATCTGCTACCAGATTTGAAAGGGGCAGGTTGTTCTCATTAGCACAAAGCCACCAATTGCATGTAACTATTCACAACACTTTACGCGCTTATCTTAGGTAGCTTTAGTTGTTGTTGGTGTAGTGTCCCTTATGGGAGGATAGGTGCAGCTTCAGTTTCGTATGGAGAACCCGTAGAGGTAGAAGTCGGCTTCTGCTCCCGTGACGCTCTTACAGTCATAGGAAACTGGGACCTACGGGTTAAAGGGATTCGAACCACTACGAACATCCATGGCCCCGCCGGGACTCGAACTCGAAACCCTGTGGCACCGAGCGCCAGAGAGCTGGGCACTCCAGCCATTCAGGTCCCAAATTTGTGAATGCCAACGGCACGCGGTGATCCCAGGTGGTCACCCGCGAAATTACTGACAGCGCCCAATGATGCGTGACTTCGGTGGGATCTAACGAGAACCGCTATATTCAGCATGTGGTATGGCCGTTGGCGTCAGCTTTAGTGGTAGGTGGTTATTATGTACCCTATTAAAAATACTTAAATTTCCTCTCTCCTGTGAAAGAATTGCTGCAACTCTTACCGTGGGAAAAATGCTACAAGACAAATAAAAAATTATATGAATTTGAACTTTACAACCAATTTTCTTATGGTGCTCATCTGTGCAAGGGAGACTAATTAAGCATCAATTTCATAATTTCTTGGCTCGTGACCTTCTTTTCTTTCTCTTTATATACACACGAATTACTTCCGTTAAAAACATGCTTTGATAATTTTAATTAATATCTTTTTCTTTATCATATTAAAAAAATGTATATTTTTTCATTATTATATTATTTAAGTATACTTCAAAAACAGTTTTTTATTGCAGAATCTATTTTAACATTATATTACAAATCCATATGAAGCATACTAATCACATAATTAATTGTACAAACATGAACCATATAAAAATTGATTGCATGAATATATTTTATTACTACTTTAAATGCCCGAGTTACCAGAAATTTGCAAATGATATAAGACAGCATATAAAGAGATTTAATTTTATTTTCTAAATATTGGTAATAAAAAACGTCTGTCTATTGTCGAAGTATATCTTGACCGCTTTCACATATTTTGGTACACAATAAAAGTCCTTTTGCAAAAACCTTAGAAAACGTGAAAGTCAAGCGAATGAAGTGAACCCTTTTTAGGAGTTGTCAGAGGAACAGCAAACAGATCCACTGTGAGAACTGTATAATGATTCAATGTAGACTTCGAATTGGTTGTGGACCGTCCACCCTGTCATTCAAAGCAGACGCAATGTGGCGTGAAAATAGAGTGCTTTTCTTTTCGAATATCCAATGGACACGTCTCTCCAAACAGGAATTCCGTTTTTATTTGTTTGTAGATTCTCTTTAAATACTGTTTCTGTGTAAGTATGTATTTCGTTGTACACCAGAATTCTATTCAAAAATATCAGCTGAAAGGGTCAGTTCTCATACATGGCACATTTAAAAACACGTTATTGAACCATAAAAACTAATATAAATAGAGTTTATTACTTCTTCAATTTATACATATTTTTAAAACATAGTTAAAATTTCTGTTCCCATATCAATTTTTCTATAAAAACGTAATAAATGGCTGAATGGTAAATAATGCGTTGTTTCGTCTAAACTTCAGTGTCTTTGCAGTGTGGGACATACATCTCATGATAATCTACTCATTGATGTAGGGAAAAGACATTTTTAGTTGTTGATGAATCACCTATAGAAAGAAGTCTGACTACGCTTCGTGTCACTAAAGAAGGAGTGTACAGCCGTCTTGGAGCTTTAGGGAGAACTTACCACAACATTTGCTTATTGTATCAGGGAAAAACCTAGGAAACTCCCACCAGGTGGTCTGACTAACATGGTATACTGAACATCACAAACGCCATCGAGTCCCCTTGATTTTTTTTTTAAACACAACGGTTTGAACCTCCAGTCCCTAATACTACTCAGCGGCAAACGTTACCACTGAGTCAGGAGATAGGCATGGTAAACAGTACCACATAAATACGTAGCTGGAACTATAAAGAAATCAAATATAAACTGAATGTCATTTATGAATTTCAATTCGTCATATGCAACATTTATTAGACCCATTCTTTGTAATGTTAGGGCTTCTATGTTATGACAAATAAAGCATCAGAAAACAGGCAAAGTATGTTTAGCAACTTCTTTCGGCGAACATGAAAATATATTTATTCATAAGTTACATAAATGGCATGTATACGATTATTCAGCGTAGAAAAAAAGAGCTAAGTTAGTTTATGAGGTAGGACACACAAATAAGGAATTGCATATTAAAATATAAAAAGACTGTTCCGTCTGCTAATAATACATTTATATAAATCATGCATGTAAATAAAGTACTAAAAGAATGGGGGGAAGTTATTTATCTTTGTAATCAGATGGTTAAATCTAGAACTGAGATAAATAGTTATTTATAATAGAGTTACATCAAAGTTGTCGAGATATATAATATCCGTTTGTTAAGAAAGATGGGCATACACCTGGAAAAAAATATTTATCAAATTGATATTACAAGCTTAGATGAGAATATTGGTATTCATTTACTTTCTATGTAAATAAAAGAGTTCAGGTTTGATGCCTTTTACATAATGATAAGATTCAATGCGTACAATAAGGAACGTTTGAATGGAGTAATACAATTAACGAAAACTAGAGGGTAAAAAGTATATTTTTGGCAAAATTCAACATTTTAAATCAGTAATTAAAACTAAGCAGTCAATTATGTTGAAACTTCTGAATATACTATAGTTTTATTGCAATTAAATGTTAAACCATACCACTACATATAATTTGCCATACCGCTGCAAATAATTTGCCATATCACTACAGATAATTATATAAATATTTTACTATAACAAGCAATTTTGTAGACAAAAAACTTTTAATACCACACATATATATATATATAGTTATAATTACAACGAATATCAAATTTAAATAGAAACTAAATTCCATTTAGAATTTTAATATCTTCTAAATATAAACACAACGTTTATAACGACATAACAACATGCGTTTTATAAAGACTCATTCATTTTTGTATAAAAGAACGTGTTTAAATAACACAGTTAAAAATTATAAAGTATTCAGATAATATTATACTACTAAGTAGACTGAATTTTCTAAGCAAACCATTTCTTTTCTTTTTTCTTTTCACAACTTTTACCCCTTTTATACATATTTTCCACAATTATTCCTTGCAAGCATTTTGTAGAATTGGTAGTTTTATAAAAGGAAAATATCATTTTTAAACCATATATATACATAAATTAAAAAAAATATAATCATGAATATTTAAAAATGATATTACTAAATTAAATAAAAAGTTAAATTTCAATATAATTCGGCTTTTAGCGAATATTTCCACAAAAACTTTTGAAAAAAGAAAATCCTTAATAAAACATTTGCTAGTTGCTAAAGATCCATTATAATACCATTTCAATTCCCGTTTTTGTTTCAGCATGATTTTTTTAATAAAATTGCATCTAAATTTTGTACAATTTTCAATTCGATTGATCAGCTCATACTCTCCCTATATATATCTTGCTCAAATTTTCAATCGTTCATAAATACTTTTTTTATTCATCCACTCCTTACTTTCAAACACATTTTTGGAACTTGAAGTGGATGGCACTGGATGTTATTACAGTTTTTTTAAATATTAATTCAGTAATTAGAATTTAATTCATTAATTTTAATTTTTAGATTTTAAGTTGCATATGTCTACCAATAGATGGCGCCAGATAAACTTAAAAATGAATGAAAAATTATTTTAAAGGACTTTCTGCAATATAGTGAAAAAGAAGAAACTGACTTAAATTTTTTATATTAGTTGTTTACTAGTTAGTTTCACTTTTCGTTTTAAGTTATTGATACTTTTTCTCACCCCCAGTTCGAAGTCGACCATTTTCCAAAATGAAAAATGACAGCCCCGGACGGGAGTTAAGTTCTATTGCGTTAGATGCTGCGCTGGAAAAATTTCAGCTCTTCAAGATTCGCTTTTTTTTTGTTTCTGTGAAATTTGTTTTTCTTGTTTACAAGTTGTGAGAAAGTTTCATAATATGTTTTCATGAACAAATTTTACCTTTTTTAATGTTTTATTCGTTATTTTTCTTTAAATTAGGTCAAAAAGAAATATAATTCGTATTTTAACATGTTCAAAGCTTCAAATAAAATATTTCTTTACTATTACCAAATATTAAATCACCGTTAAATTAAATAATAAATATATAATTGTTTATTAATAAGGAAACATTAGATTTAATATCAATAAATTAAAATTTTGCAATTATTCAATGTAATATATATATATATATATATATATATATAAAACAATGCATTATGTGTAGACAATATATTGCTATAAAATCCCCTCGCTATATCTTTTTCTGAGAAATATAATAAATTCAAAATGGTTCTTAGTGCTTAGAAAAAGAAAACAAAATTTATATCATTGTAGAAATTAATAAGATTGATAGTGTCTAATGACATTTTAGATGTTTAAATGAGTTCAAGAAGGTAATTTTAATATTCTTTAATATACATCCCGATCCAACATAATCATTTTAGATAACATAACATTCCAACTATATCATACATTGATTAATAGAGACCACTTCTTTTTCAGTGCAAATTGCATGTTACATGCAGTTTAGACATGTCCACAGTTTACACAAATATATAAACCCCGCTCGAAGTTATCCAATTGGCTATAAGGTTTCTACGAAACCATTATTTTTATGTCTACAGGAAAACTGTCTTGAGACAACGAGAAAACGGGATGAGACTTCGATGTTGAGGCAATCAATTCTAAGCAATTTTATTGGCTGCTAGTTAAAAAAGTAAACAATAAGTGAAGTTCCCATTCTCTAATATAAAATGTAATCTTTTGCTATTTATAGCAATTTGTGTGGAAAAACATATTTGCATTTGAAATTGGGAGGTTTCGTAATTTGGGGGTTTGTGTATTGAACATTTGAAACTGAAGCATTTAATTCGAAACCAGGAAAATTAGAATGATAGAGAAATATTTTATATATATGGTACGTATTCAATGTATTTCATCTGCCCAAGCCGATGGTTTACGTAAGTTGATGGACACATATATCTTCTGCTTCACTCGAGAAAGAAGTAACATAGGAAGGCGTAACCCTCCATATTCAACCCAAGGGAGTTCGTAATGAAATTGAAAAATGTGGGTATGATATATTAAGCCCCAATATTCAATATTGAATCGGCTACATATCATCCATCCAATATAGCGTTGAGCTTTCATATTAAAATTCTTGACTCAAAGAAATAAGGCAAATGATCCAAACGAATCTTTCATATCTACAACGGGACATGCTAAGTGTGTCCCTTTGATTCAAGAAAGAGTGAAGGAAAAATAAAATATCGTGAGTGCCATTCTAAAGATGAGCTCGTTCCAAGTGCCACACTGTGAGTGTATTGAATCAAGTCCCCGTAGTTCCTTCTACATAACACACTAAGCCTGCTACAGACCTCCCAATAATCTTAAAAGAGCCTAACATTTTTTAAACAGCAAAATCTTTTATATTACTGATTTATATCTGTACTTGAAGAAATTCAACGATTCCCATTCCAGAGCGCCAATTATTAATATCCATCGACCAGAATCTCATCTCGGTCTCAAGAATAAGTTATTGGATAGTTGACCTCATTATAAATGATTGAAGTTCTATGAAGATCATTAAATGAGTATTTGGATAATAAGAGAATTAATTAACTCCAGTTCAACGTTTCCATGATTAGTTCAAACCAGTCAGTAGTTTAATTTGCTTGATAACTCTAAGTAGTGAAGGCTTACCAAATGAATGTTTGTGATTCGCAATCCAGAACTAAACAAAATTGCCTTAAATATTAAAAATTTAATATATTTTCAATCGATTTCCATCATAATATATTTAAAAATACTGAATAAGGCTTACTTTACTTTCAAGAAAAGACTATATTATAACTTTAGGAAATCATTAATTAGACATTATCATGTTTAGTAATTAAGCAAGTTGATTTAATTTGTATATAGTTACAATTAAGGAAACTGATATTTTTGTAAAACGTTTAAAATTTTATAAATAAAAATATCTCTTTTTTAGTAATCATTATTCTGTTTCGTCTTAAGCTATTAGTAATTAAATTATTGTGCAGTTAATTATGTATTCTACGGATTTTGTATTTCCTACAAATTTAAAAACAATTTAAACTATATTTTATACCAAACAAATCTTCAATCATTTAATTTGTCTAATTTTTTAAAATATTTTATGTATAAAAATAAATTTTGAATGAATGTCAGTTACATCATAATTAATATATTTTTAAATCATTGCATTTTGTTATTTATAAGGACAAAAAATTTTAAAACAAATTGTATTTTTTTACGTGCAAGTTGTATATGTTGTGAATATAGAATAGCAATAAGGACATTCATTAATTGTAATTAACTTATTAAGTTTTCATTTAATATTTTTAATCGATAAAATTGAATTGTTTTATTTAAGTGTATAGATTGTTTATTTTTATTATTTCAATTTGATTCATTTTGTTAAAGATTATGAAACAAAATTTTGTAAACAAAAAATTAAAACGTTCGTTATAAAACATTCACTTTTCCTTTATAGTGAGAATCCTTTTATAAACATGTAGCTTTTACAGTTATTTAAAATGATTAAAAATTAACTGATTTAAATACTTGTGATAATTTTTGCTATTTAAAATGATTTCATTTTTTATTTTGCGAGGGTTTAATGTTGTTTCCAGTTTTCATGACAAAGATACCAGTAGAACCATCTAATACCCAAAGTGAATTTACATGAATTTCAAATCAAAATGAATTTAATTTTCCAAAATTGTAGAATTTAAAAAGTTGAAAAGAGTTGCATCATGTATAAAATTACTTTAAGGCAATTCTTAACTACTAAGATTTCTAATATAAACTTTTATTTTTAGAATCAAAATTTAATATTCTGTAAGTAAAAAAGTACACAAATTTCCATTTTTAGATGTCTTTTCTGATTGACTTTCATAATCAATTCTAATCACAGTAGCAATTACGAAATTTATTTAGAATAAGTTATTTTTGCAGTATTTGCAATATCCAAACAATAGTTTTTAATTTCAAATGCAAATATTTTTTTTACTTCATTTTCTTTCTATGTTTTAGTTCTATGAATAAAAAATGTTACAGTCAGGGAAAAAATATAGCTATTCAAATTTTCTATTATTAATTCATCTACCTTCACATCAATTATTTACTATGAAAGAATCTGTAAGAATGTATTGCAATGAAATTCATGCTAGCTTATATTTTTTAATACAGATACTTCAAAAATTACATATATTGTAACTCAAAATTTTAGCTGTGATCATCCAAATCATCAAACACAAAAATTAAATAAATAGTAAAATAAAAATATTTTTATTAAAAAGGCTTTTCCCTTTTATAATAAACATTTGAATGAAACAATCCTGAAAAATCAGTAAAAAATATATATATGTATATATATATATATCGAGGAGAGAGAGTGAAAGAATGGAATCGACACGTAAATGAATGACAATAATTTTTATATTGGACATTTATTTTTATATTATTCTTATAAGCATGCATGTTTTATTAAGTTATATTACTTTATTAAAATTGTAAGGAATGTAAGAGTTGATATCCAACACGGAACTTCAAATTACTACTGGAAAAGGTAGCAATAAGTACTGATGTCAAATGGCCAACAACTAACAATAAGTTGTTGTCCATCTAATATTCAGAAAATCCCAACTCTTGGCCAGTGGCAACATGCGTGGAAGAACTGAGGTTCTTTCAGTTGGCCTCATTGTCATAGCTTTCAAAATAAGGAGGTGGGTATTGATTTTGACAATATGTGTAAAAAAGTCTCATTGACAGTCAGCCCACCTGGGTGGGAGTTTTTTGTTGGATTTTCTCACTCAACACTTGAAAGTCTTCCTGGAAGGCACCCCATCACCCGTCGGTGGATTATTCTTGGTATACACGATGCCCGTAGATGTATTACCCTCACCTTTCTAAATGGATCTATGTAGTCTTAGCTACGGGGTAAGATGTATAGAACAAGTAACATTAAAAAAAAAAAAAATCAATTCCTACTTTTTTTCCCTCTATTGCAGAAAGTCCTTTTAAATAATTTTCATTCATTTTTTTAAATATATCTGGCGCCATCTATCGGTAGATATATGCAACTTAAATCTAAAAAACCAAGTTAATTGATTAAATATAATTAATGAATTAATATTTGAAAAACTGTATTATCATCAAGTGTCATCACTACAAGTTCAAAAAAATGTATCTGAACTTGGTGGATGAATAAAAAAAGTATTTTTATGAACGATTGTAAATTTGAACAAAATATATATAGGGGAGAGTGTGAGAGCTAATGAAGGAATTGAAAAGAAAGTCAAAGAGAGAAAAGAGTGGCCGTTAATTTTTTTTTTTTAAATTATTTTCGTTAGCATAGTGAAAATTTAGAAACAGGGAATAGGACTGACATAAAACGGAATTTCACTGAAAGAAAAAACATGTTTTACATTGTAGGATATAAATTGTTAAACTTTTTCACTTTTTAAGTATGAAAGAAATATCAACTCAGAATGAAACAATAAGTTAGAAATATTAAACCAATAAAACCTGTTTTATTTTTAAAAGATAACATAAATGCTACCAGTATTTATTCTAGTGTATATATGATTTGTGTTATTTTTCTTTGTAGTAATGCAAAGAGTCAGTCGCCATCCGAACATTGATTTCTTTCTGTTTGCTTTTAAAATTGTATAACAAGAAACAAATCACTCACAAAAAAAATTTCAGTTCAATTCTGTAGTGAGAAATATTTTGTTCTCTGTTGTCACTGTTTATCTTCTTCGATGTCTGGAAAAAGAGAAATGGGGATGGCATACAAATGAACTTTCCTGGAGGAAATTTTCCTTTTTCGTTTTGAAAATGATATCTAGAAGATGTTGTCAATACCTATTGTACAATACTTTAAACAATAAGTTTTTTATTTATACCTATGTTTAAATAAACTAAAAAGCCTTAGAAATCTCTATATCACTGTTACATCATCACAGTTGTAATTCAAAAATTGAAAATAAATATTTTCAGTGTAAATATTATAGAATCATGTGATAATTTGAATAATTCTTCTGTCTTGTTTCATAAAGTTTTAAGTTAAATTATAACCATCAAAAGCATCTATCACTAACAGGTGTGCAAATGTTCATAAGCTGACACATAGATGGCGCTACTAGTATTAAATCCATACTAATTTTTAGTTAGCCTAACCTTCCAAAAGACACGTTTATAAATTTGACGGCTGTTGCACTATTAGTATGTGAGTTATGCATTTTAGTGAAGCGGAATTTTTTTAGTTTTGAAAAATAGATAAAAGGAATTTCGTGTGTTAATAAAGCATTGCTTTTGGCGAAAAAAAATACTATTGAAGCCAAAGCTTGGCTTGATAAACATTATTCGGACTTTGCACCAGGAAAATCAACCGTAAGAAGTGGTTTGCTAAATTTAAACGAGGCAGAAATGAACACCGAGGACGATGCACCCAGTGGACGCCCCAAGAGGCTGTTACCGATGAAAACATCAAAAAAAGTCCACAAAATAATTTCTGATAACCGTAAATTGAAAATGGATTGATAGCTGAGGCCTAAAGATATCAAAGGAACGTGTTGGACAAATCGTGATTGAATATTTGGATATGCGAAAGCTCTGTTCAAAGTGGGTGCCGTGCAGAGCTCACAATCGACCACAAACAACAAACGAATTGATGATTCTAAGTGTTTGGAGCTTTTCAATCGTAATAAAAACCCGAATTTTTGCGTCGATATTTGGACAATGGTTGAAACATGGCTCCATCATTTCAGACCGAGTCCAACCGACGATCATCTGAGTGGACTGCACGTGATGAACACTAAAAATGCTATAACTCACATACTAATAGTGCAACAACTGTCAAATTTATACACGTGTCTTTTGAAGGTTACGGGCTAACTAAAATCATATGGATTTAATAGTAGCAATCTATCTGTGCAGCCTATGAACATTTCAGCTTACCTCTTAAGTAAATTTTAAATTATAAAAGAATTAAATTAATATATATATTAAATATTAAACGGATATTAAATATATATATATATATATATTTAATATCCGTTTGGATTTTTAATTAATTCCTGCCCTACAATTAACTGCTTTGAGTAATACATTAATCTCTAGTAACCATGAGTTTCACATTTTCTTAAAGCAAACCATTTTTATTTACAAGGGTGAGTGTGGTGAGTTGGATGGGCGGATGTGTAATTAAACCGTGACGATTGTCCTCTATTTTTTAATAAATTTATTTAATTCAAGAAACCTACTTACCCCTATACTTCTCGCTTGTTTTTATAATGGCTATTATTTTCTCTGAAAAAAGTTACTGAAAATTTTCATGAATGATACACAAGCAAATTCGTAACAAATTATAAAAAGTCTTTATAACTGTTTTAATTTATTTTTTTGTGTTTTTATGATTAAAGTAAATTTCTAATTCTAAATAGTATGGTAAAACGTGTAATTTTTGTTTCACAATATCATATGCGAATATGACAAAAAGTTTCTGTGGTATTTAACATTGAAATAGATAGAAGTAACTGTATTTTTAATTACTAAAAAATTCATTTATAAAAAAAAAACCGATAATATTATATACTTATTAGTCATTTTTAGTCAGATATCTACATCTTTTATTTCTGTTATTTGTGTTACATTCTTTGTTTTTTTTTTTTTTTATTTTTTAAAATGTAATTAATTAATTTATTTTTTTGCTACATAATGTGATTCCAAAAAAACTATATTGTTGTAAAGACAAAATTGCCAGCGAATCCAACCTATTATTTTATTGCATCTTATCATTTTGTGACATAATAAAAATCAGTGATCTAACTTTCGAACTATATATAATTTGAAGTTATGTTATTATTGTAATAAAATCCATGATTAGCTTTTTTAAAAATCAAATAAAAAATTCCAATTCTTTTGTTTTCGATAAAAAGAAAACATTTACAGAATTTAACATGATTATTTTTTCAGTTTATTAAAGGAAGCCTAAAACAGACGTTGTTTTAAAGCCAATAAAATGTACTTTCAGCTTTTATTGCTAAGTTAATCGATATTTTTTTTTAAACAATGTCGTTAACAAATGTCGTTATAATTATATCCAAAAATTTAATATACCTTAAATATTCCAGTTATAAAAATACCTTGAAAATATGGTTTTGGCAGAAAATTTGCCTTTTAATATTTTTTCAATGCCTTTTAATAGGTTTTACATCATGTATTTGTTTGAACTGCGATGAAATATATCGTGTTTACTCTTCTTTCAAAATCGAAAACATCAATAATTTCAATATTTTAAATAAGCACAATTTTTTTATGTTATATTATGATGCCAGTTGTTATAACATGACTTAGCTTGATTCTTCGATAAGTAAAGTAATGTTAAATATTAACAAAGATTGAATTCTTAAATAAAACTCATGTAATTTTGAATCAATAGAGATTTGGTCTCTAATTCAAGTTTAGCTTTTACAAGAATAAAAAAGATAATTGGGTGAATTAACCTTGAGACTAGACTTACTGACTTTTATGAAAGGTAAGTGCTTGGGAGTAGTTGTCTTATATATTCTTTATGGGATCTCGAAAAAGATTTGCCCTGCACCGTTAACAAAGGAGGTTTAAATGCATTTTAATGTATGTTTTAAATTAAATTATCAAATCAAATGATGTGGATATATTAATGAAATCAATTGTGTCTGTATTTGACCAAAATATTCTTGCTGAAAAGAAATAATTGTAGTAGTACACCCTTTGTATAGGTCTGAAGTGTTTTTTAACCCAGAGAAAATATGCTTTAACCTATAACACTTAACAGGAAAAAAAACTTTGTGGAAATCCATGTGAAAGTCCAACATATCTAACAACAAAACTTGAAATGTTAATGAGATGTTTTCTAATTCTCAATCAATGAAAACCATATCATTGAATTATTGATTCCATGGTTTTCATATAAATTACAAATAATAATAATATATTAAAAATCAACAATGTTTATGTTTTTTTATACAAAAAAAAACTATATTATATAAGAAAAGTGTGCCAAATTCTCAATAATCTAAAATTTATTTAAGGCTTAAAGACGTCTGCATTAAAATCATGGTTGTCAGAAAAAATGGAATTTTCTTATTATCTAATTTTATAACTTTTAGTATCTTTAAAAATATGTACTTTTTATGTTATTATGAAATCTCCTTATTTTCAATTATATCATTGTTAACTTGATTTATTAACTCCTTTATTACAAAAAAAATGCTGTTTCCCTCCTTTTCCATATATACTTTTCATTATTGAATTAAATAGAATATTGTTATAGTAATCGTAATGTTATAACTTACAAATTATAATGCATAGCAATTTTTTTAAGCAATAAAAAATTTAATAAAAATGTTTTTGCTAAGTGTCAATGTAGTAATACCTTAATGGTTAATTAATAAATAACTAAAAATGGGAAATAAATAAACAATTATAAACAGCCTCAATAATTTACAAAGGAAGTTTAATCTGTGGCCTTGAAAAATCAATCAATGCTTCACTGATATCAATTTAATGCATTTATCTGATTTTAATATAGTTGTTTCACAAACATTATTTAAAGGTTTTATCTAAGTTCTTTATAAATACTATGTTGAATTGTAAATTACTAATAACCAGCACAAAAACGTCAATAAGGTTTTTTTACCACGTTGTTTTAAAAAAGCAAGACAGTATTATTTAACAGTTAATCAAATGCTAATTATTAGCAATTTTGTAATTAACAATGCTGTTTACATAAAAACAAGTGATATTTTTTTTCAATTGATGTAGTTATTTCAAATTTCTGTTTTAATTCTATTTTTCTATCGATTTTCATTCACTTTTTGATCTTATAATGTTGCAATAAAAGTATTTTTAAACTGAAGAAATGTCATTAAAGTATAAGATAAAACTATGATTATCAGTTTTCAAATGTACTAAAAGTAGAAAGATTAAGGCACATTTTAAAGATAGAAATTAGCATTTAAGATCGTTTTTTCCATCGTTTTATTAGTAAATGGTTATATAAAGAATATTCAGTTAGCCTACGTTTTGAAATCTTTATTGTTCAAAGTGATAACAATTCCTTTTCTGATTTTTTAATTAATTTTCTATAAGTTTATTGGGTAATAAATTTGCTTGCCGAAATTATTATAAATTTAAAAAACAATGTTAACTTTATAGTAATGAACTAAATTTTAATCACAACAAAAGGTTTAATTCAAAATGTTTAGTAGACAGTGAAATCTATTATTCACAGAAATATTTTATGTCATACTAATGTAATATAATTTGTAATATTAGTTTAAAGATTATAAAAAAATGTTTTAAGGTAAGTTTTATAAACTTGCACGTATATTTTAGTAAAACGGGAAAATTTTGGAAAAATCATCCAAACATTTATTAGAAATTGTAACATTTATTAGATTGCATCCAAACATTTATTAGAAAGAAAATAATAGAATTTGTATTATTTTTAAGCATAATTTATTTAGTTACAAAACTTGGGCTGAATAAAGTTATAGATTGCATGCATACAGAACCAGAGCACCTACTAACTATTTTCAAAGGAAAATGTCATTACTTTTGTGGTATTTTTTAAAATTAAAACATAGCCAATCCCCAAAAAATATTTTAAACTTGTTTTCTACAATATACTGGCTTTCGTTTTGGTATGTGATTCTTATCGTCTTATATTTAATACGCGACGGTGGATATTATGTTCCATATCAAAACATTTTGAAATTTACGATACACAACAATTTTATTCAACATTGTTTTTCATGATCCTATATAAAAGGTATCCGTGGAGTTGTTTAAGTGTATAAACTGCATTTTCTTGTGCTATTATCTCTTGGTGTTGAAACATTTACTGTAATCGAGTGACGAAGTATCGTTTTTTATAGACTATTTTACATGCTTTTTTCCAGCCAAAAAGTGGAATTATCTTTTAAATGCATTTGTATACATTCCCTTTGCCACATTTCTTAAAATGCGTTAAATGTCAAGTTAGATGTTTGAAACTATTGATAGAATTTATGAGGCTTTTTATCTGCATTGTATATACTGTTCGAGTCCAAATTCAGAATACTATTTAAAGAAAGAAAAACATAATATTTTTATTTTTAACATAAAAAAACAAAAGCTTTAAAAGATTTTTATAGAGGTAATATTTCTACTTATGTTTCATTGATTGATAATAGGACACACGTGAAAGACGTGAGATTTCAAAGTATTGTATTACATTCTTTTCAAGTTTTTTTTCTTTTTAAATCATTAAGCAAAAAAAAGTATTGATAGAAAAATAAGTGTAGGCATGAAATATGCTTGTTTTTAAACATTGGCTATTTAATTAAAGATAATACAAGATAAAAATTTTCTTAAAAACGAAAATATTTAAATAAATTAACATAAAATAAAAATAATTGTAAAAAACATTGACTTTTTTTTTTTATAATCCTTTTATAATATTCTAAAATCCTCTTTTTGATTTTGGTGCTGACCAGCTGTTGTCAAAAACATGAATGTTATTTTTTAGAAAAATATTAAAAATATTTACATTGCAATAAATTTTATAGTCAGTACATATCTTTTATACATAGTTATGTACTGAAATATAAAATTTAGTTTTTCAATTTTCAATAACTCAATTATATATCTCAAGCAGTGCGTTTTTATTGCTTATATTATTATTATTTTTTCAAATAAGAGTAATTATTAAGCATTAGTTGTGCCAGCATTATTAGCCAGTAAACATTAGTTGTGCCAATAATTACGCATCACTGTGTGTACATTATTAATGTCTGCATAAATAACGATTTTCTACTAAGAAGATTAACACCAGGAAATAAAGTAAATCTATTTCAAACCATTCGTTTTTATATTAATACAAGAAGAAATTCATTCACTGAGACAACAGTTTACTGATTCAAGATTACTAAAATTAAACTTTTTCATCAAAATTAAATTTTTTATAAATTTTAATTTTATAAGCAATATTTATTGCGGGAATAAATATTATTTCCTCTGTTTTTTCATTCCGTGCAAAGGTGTGTTTGTAAAATTTGTATGAATAAAAACAACATTTATTAGAATAAATGCAAATAATATGAAGTTAGATGTGTTTTTTTCAAATATATTTTCATTTAACTTTATAGATATTTATATAAAAAAGACTATGTTGTATCAAAAAATATATCCAATTATTAATTAATTAATTTTTATTTTTGCACACAAAATTTTAAATGAAAATAAAATTTCATTTCAATTATTAACTAATTAATATGAAGTTTTAATTGTGGTTTAACATTTAATTAAATTTGCAATTCCTTATTATATTTCCTTAATGAACTGAAATAATTTTTTAAAAATGAAATATTTTCATGTATTTTTTTTTTTTCTTAATTTTTAAAAAATCATAAAATTTTCAAATTCTTGTGAAATTTAACAGTAAAATTTAATTTTTTTTTTTAAATTTAGTTAGACCAAGAAGGGGTGAAATAAAATCAGTTTTTCCTTAAAATACAACAAAATATATCTTAATGTTAAGTGTTTAAAAATCTTAAGAAATTGAAATGAAATACTTGTTCTGAATTTAAATGAATCAACACTTTAATAGGGTCTGAATGTGCCGTGTGGTTAGCCACTTCCTTACCACAGGTTTCGGGTTCGAAAGAGTCCGGCGGTGACATATGGTGTTTGTAGTGGTTCACCGGAATCCCTTCGGCTTCGCGTAGGTCCGGTCCTAATAGGATCGTTGAGCGTTGCGGGGGCATTGTTTACTCCCGCGTCCGTGGCGCATCTTCCAAGTTACACGCGCCCTCTGATGTCACCAAAGTCAGTAACGTCTGTGCAGCGTTTGCCTTAAAAGGGCATCGAGCCAAGTTGGCTCCTAAGTGTTTGCCAGCTGCATTAGAACAACACCAACACTTTAAAAGCTAACATTTTTATTTACAGAGCTCAAACAATATATTAAATTTAAATTAAATACGATCAGTTTAAATTTGAATACTAAAAATTTTAATGCAATATTTACAAAATATTTTTCTAATTAAATTTTTACTTAAGCAAATTCTTCAACATTACAGAAATTTTAATTTGAATTTCGTAATATGCCATCCATTTCTTTATACAAATTTGTTATTCACAATACATTTATAAAAATAAAGAAAAACATTATGTACCAAGAAGTCTATGTTATATTGTTATCTACAAAAGTGTATTTCTTCACTATATCAAATAGAGCTTCATAGATTAAAAAAAAGAAAACAATGTTATGTGTTATGCATGGTTTAAATGTGCATTTAGAAAAATATAATGTTATTGTGCCTGATAAGAAAAATATATACTAAGAAAATAACTTCAATAACATTCAATTGAATAACAAAATTATGGTATTGAAAAACATTTATTTTAATTTATTTCTTCCAATTTTAAGTACAAAAAATATTTTTCAAATGATATTAAATTCAAATATGGATTAAATATTTTTTTCTGGACTTTTCTATCCATTTGATTGGCAATTTTACTATTCAAAATTGATTTAGTTTAGAATAAAATTTATAAAATACATTTAACAAAATTTCAAGGAAATGAGAAGCCGATTCGATTATAAAATTTGCTTCATAGCAATGGAAGCTTAGAAAAAATCTAACATTCAAAATCATACTTCAGTTTGCCTAAAGTGCATCTTTAACCAAACTGTAGACTTAAAAACCAAAGTTTTCAGAGAAGTTTTAAATTTCGACAACCATTTCCTTTGGAGAGCCTTTCCTCGATTTTAGGGCAGTTCTGAAGTACAAAGTTATTTTATGTTCTCCATTCTCTACTCCGAGTGTCAACTCAAAGCGACGAGTGCCAATTTGACAGCAGAATGATGATCGTTCTAGAATTCCAGAAATGTGAACCAACTGCACGCTGAACGCTTTCGAAATCTTTCTCAAGTTGACATTTTCAAGCATTTTGCAGCCCATTAAGAAAAATAAAATCTTTAAAACTCATCTGATAAACGTACATCTCTAAAATATTACAGAAAACTTTTTGATTATGGTTTCATGATTATTTCAGAACTCCATTCTTAAATGTGCACTTGAGGCCTATCTACCTTCATCACATTAAATGAATGTAATTACTAACTTCCCTGACTCCAGATGTGTCTTACATGGTCTTAGTAAAGATTTTTTCAAGTATGAGCTTGAACTTTATATATTTTGTAGAACAAATCCACTGTTTGCACAGAATGTGTATCCTGCAATGGGTACCTGCTCAAAGTGTATTTGGAATTTAATTAAATTGCAGATTCTTTGGCAAAAATGCCAGAAGTCTGGATCACACTGCCATTCCTACTTCCCTTGCAGTGCAAATTGCTTACCAAAATCTAAACATAATTTCTTTTAAGATTAAGACTAAATACCAAATAACAGAACTAGATGTCGACAGAAAAAGGAGATATTCTCACAGAATTAAATGGAACAATACAAAAATACGAAAATTTCTGCTGATAGTGTTAAAAATGTGTCAATTGCCCTGATGTTGAGCTTACTCCTAAACATATCTTTGCTTGCGCAGCTGTTTTCCGCCATACATTGTCTGGACCATACCATCATAAGATTTTATTCTTCCAGCTGGAAATCAACATAGATAGTATTATTCGTTAGCAGTATGATATTTGATTTTCTTGTTCTCTTCAGGATATACAACAACAAAACTAAATTCTTAAAAGGGTGAAATCAAAATACAATAATGTAGCATAATATTTCACACTAATAAAATAATTCCTTTTACATCCTATTTTCCAACTATCAAACTTTCAGAACATTCGCCAGAATGGTGATGGGAAAAATTGAAACTACAAAGAAACAATCAATTCCGGCAATTCTCTTTAAGACAAAAAACTTTATCTGACTATATACCACATTAACACTAAGAATTAAACGGGATTATGTGTTACTGATATTTTCTGATTTACTTTCCTAAGATCCAAAATGTCACAAACATGTTACAACAAAAACTGAGCTATTCTTGAAAGCTGTGATTATCTTCAGCTCTTACAGAAACACAATAATCTTTTTACATTTTCGATAATTCTTCAATCGCACTATACTTTGGTTCATTTTGGGGGCGGCGGCCCGATGTGTTCCTGTAACTGGATAGCGGACGTGCCATAGCTTCATGTAGAGAATGATGATATTTTTATAAATAGAGTACATGCGTCATTTATGTTGCAAAATAAATTTTATCTATTTAAAATACTAAGCTGTGGATGAATGTTAGATTTGTGGCAGACACTACAGTATGTGTATTAAACCAATCTTATGGATGATTTCAAATCAAAATTGAGGATAAGTCCGAAATTATAATGAAAATTGTTAAATTATATAAACGCATATGTATGGTATATTTAAATGAAGTAACGTAATTGCGCTCATATTATATAAAAATGCATCCTTAATGAAATTTTAAAAAAAATTGATTTAATGTAATTGAAAAATTACGGATTAAAAAATTCTTGCATGAATGATATAGCTTAGTTTTATATATAAAGGATAACCTTAAATTTATTTAAAAAAAAGGATCAATCTGTTTTCTAGAAAGAGTGTATGATTACGATTTTATAGTATTTAAGCATTATAAAAATTAAAATAATATTTTACGTACATTATATATATATATATTATTTTTACAATATTTTATAATACTGTTTGATAAAATTAAGAAAAAATAATAAAATAAGAGGAAGGAGATTTTAAGAAATATATCACAATAATGAATAATGCCGCTAAAGACAAAAAGTAGAGAAATATTAAATTGTTTAAATTTACAAATGCTGTCTAATTCTTTGTTACAGCATGTATAAAAACATGTATTTACATAGGGTTTTTAATCAGTTCAGCTCGGTTTTTTTCCTAAAGTGGATTATGACCTTCAGGAATTTCTAAACAAATTCCGATGGTGAAACCAGGCAGATTTACAAGAATCCGCATTATTGCTTTAAAAGAATCTGCCAAAGAAAGAAAAGCACAAACGAGGTCGTTCCTCGACCTCAGACGAGACCTCCGTCCAATAATCAATCGAATCGAATTCCTTCTCTGCCCACCAATTAATGAAACATTGTATCGGCCGAAACTTTGCGTAACCAGATGATTGGCCAAAAATATAAGACACAAAAGCACTGTGCCCAGTAGATTTTCAAGAAGAAAGGAAATGAAAAAAATCCTGAATGTCGTTTGATGTTGAAATGTGGTGTAATCGTTACATAGAATGTAGACAGGAAAAAAGAACAATTGCAATACTAGCAGTTTATGTTTATAAGTATAAACTACGTGATAACATATTTAATTTAACTTAATAGTTAATTACTATTAGGTAATTAGGTAATAATAGTTAATTACCGTAAGTAAATAATAATTACTTTTATTTGTGGAATTTTCTTTTAACTCAAGATTTAAATGTTTGTGAATTGATTTATTTCTAGCAATTTTAATTTATTTCACATATTTTATATTAATACATTTTGCATTTATTCATTTT
>BPLR01004245.1:0-44330 GCA_021605095.1 Caerostris extrusa | reverse complement strand
AAAAAATATTGCAGCTTTTACAAATTAATCAAACATAAAAAATGAAATTAAAGAAAAAATAAATAAAAAAAACTATGTAATAAAACAACTTGCAGATGGCATCTTTTAAAAGATGTCATCTGCATATATATATATATTGCCAAAATTCAAGTATTATAATTAAAGAGAGATAGTGAGGTTTAAATCCATCATCTGATTAAAAAAATAAATAAATGATTTATCATTATCATTATTATCTTACTTGTACAATGAAAAATGTTATGAATAAAAGATCTTGTACTTTATAATAGTTAAAAATAATTTCATTTTGAAAATATATCCAAGCACACTATCAAAATATATCATAATATTTTCGCCAAGTTGTTGATGAGCAATATTTTTAACACATTAAATAAATTGTAAGATAATAGAAAATAAATGGATTTCCACAGTATATTATACAAAATGTTAAAACTTTGAAAATAAATATAAAATAATTAGAAATAAATCATTGCTTTCATGTTTCAATAAACATCAAAGATCTGTTAATTTAGTCCCACTTGATACATTAAAAAAAAATATTACTCGTGCTCAAAAAACAGAGATAAAAATTATTTAAACAAACTCACCCAAGAGAAACAGTAGTCTTAGAAAAAGATAAATAATACAAACGCAGTCTTGCAGCAGCTCTATTTGAAGTTGAAATGTTATTTATTTTCAGAGATTCCAATCTCCAAAATCCTAATGGGAATCATTAATTGAAGTGGACAAATGAATTCCGAAATGTCACTCTAAATTAAGAGTTTCCAGTCTGCAAGCAATCTTCTTAATTTAGTTTTTCGAGTTTTATCTTCAATTCTAATCTTGCAGCCTGAAAAACACCCTGTCTTGCTTCTCTCAAAGATGTGCAGTTTATTGAAGTGCATGTAATGTATTAAGATGGAGGCGTGTTAATTGGAGTGTTTTTCTTTGGGGGTGAGAATTTGGAATTTTTAATTTCAATGCTTGTTTTTAAAAATGAGAAAATAGTATTGCTTCAGTTAACAGTGAGGATTTACAGAATATAATCTCTTGTTAATAAAAGTTTTATAAGATAATGAAATTTATCATAAAAAGTAAAGTGTTTATGAATGCTTTTTTAATAATAATATATTATCGGATTATATCGATGCACATTTTTAAAAATTTGAGATTGGTTTTTCAGTTTCGAAAAAGCTAGCAAACTTATGGTAAAATAAAATTTTGTATGTAGTAAATTTTAATTAGGAATTATATTTTATATTTCAAAATAAATAAAATTTTATATACAAAAAAAAAAAAAGAAAAAAATAGGAAGAAATAAAAACTGGTTTTTATAAACATGCTCCTCCTATGCATTGGCAAGATCGCCCCCTGTTGCGTTCCGGAGAAAAGATCAATCGGCCTCGAGAATCTCACCAGAGAGGAAGTAAAAGCGCAACCATGCGCTTGTGTTGAGGAACGTTTAGTTTATAGTTTTCATCCTTGTAGGAAATATATGTAACACAACCCTGCGTATTAATTGGCCTATAGATTCTCATCCGGAGAGAAAATATATTACGCGCACTCTGCGCGTAGCCGAGTCTCAGATTTTCGGCTTAGAAGTGGAGTCCTTCCACAAATCTAAAATTACCTGCCTTTACATGTGTTAAATAGTGTACCAATTGTATGTGTGTGGTGTTCGTGCATGTATAAATAAAGCGTTGAGTTCTCCAGCCTGTCTCAAAGTATCTCAACCCAACAACACCCAGTTACAATCTGGTTGCCCAACCTGCGAACTACAGTTTTTTAATTTTATATTTTTCATAAAATACATATTTATTTTATATATTTATATTTATATTATTTATTTATATTTTTTATATTATTTATAAATATTTATTTACAAAAAATTTTACTTTTACTATTTATTAAACCATAATTCTTAATCGTTTTGCATACAAGATTGAGATTTTCTCTTGATACCTTTATGTTTTTTTTCTAATAAAATTTCAGAATTAAAAGCGAATTATCGAAAATATTATCATGAATTATTTTTTCGTCGAAGTGTTTGCTAAAAATTGAATTTAATAGGAAGTGCTATAAACAAAGCCAAAAATAAATGTATTTCAAGAATGAATATAAAAAAAAATGTTGATTTTCTGTGACCTTGAAACCCCACGTAATTTTTTTGTTACTTGCTGATAGGTGGACTCATCCAAGCATTTATTAATTCTTGAACATGGAGGTGAAACTAAAATGTTGCTTATAACCACGTTTTAATATATTTAATAATATCATCAGATTAAAATAATATTAAAATAATTCTGATAAATGTTTTATTCTATTGCATACTTTCAATTTTACAATATAGTATTAAATGTTCTGTTATTTATCCCAGTCTGACGAGAGAAAAAATAAATTAACAACTAATGAGTAAACAACAAATTTAATATATATATAACATTTATGAAATTCTTTACTTCAAAAATAATCAATCAGTACTGAAAAAATACATTTAAGTGTTTTTATAAAACATTTCTACATATTTCCCATGATAACTCTAAGCATAAATGTTGCTCATGTTTATATAGCGACAAAATAAATGCCTCATGGAAACTAAGAGGTTAATTTACAATTAAATGTCACTTTGATAAATCTAACGTTTCCATGTAAATTGTCCAAATTCATTTACTATGCACACTACAATAACCTGATTAAAAATTCAATAACCAAAACGCTTCAGGCCTGTCATACATTCATAGCCAAAGAAAACAGTGTTTCCTGTCACTGAATAGGCTGAAGCACCTTGGTGCAATTTGATCTGCGCACTCAAAAAAAAATTGTGATCAAAAATTTACGAGGCATATATCCATTGCTGCGTTCCACGAAGTCCCTACGTGAAGTTCTTTTTTGAAATGTGTGACCCCCACAACAGTCAAAAGCGTCTGCCACTTCGTATTATAGTTCTTTTTGGAACAAATGGTTGACACACGCACTGCGGGGAATGACTTCACGCAGGTGCTTCTTCCTACAAGGCCTCGTCAGCTGCCCTGACTGTTTACTACAACAAAGAAGAAACACTGTGCCTCTCATTTATGGAGTAGACAAAACATTTTAGTGGCTTACAAGTAGCGTACTTTGGTTTTAATGGGTCATATGCAGGATTTTCTCGCCTTTGTTGTGAAAATAAAACTTCAGGTTACAGTTAGTTTGAATAAACATAATCTTTTTTTTTTTTAGTTTAATTTTTTTAATAAAATATGTTTATGTTGATTAAAATCAAATTAGCATTAAATTAAAAGCATTCTTAAAAATTTTAACATTAAAAATTAAACAGTAAAATTTCTTACGTTGATTAAAACACTGTACCGTATGGAATAGACAAAACATTTTAGTGGCTTACAAGTAGCGTACTTTGATGTAATGGTTCATATACAGGATTTTCTCGCCTTTGTTGTGAAAATAAAACTTTGGGTTAAAATTATTTTAAATAATTATATTTTTAATTTTATTTTATGAATAAATATTTTTTGTGCTGCTAATGTAAGAAATAATATCTTATTACAATTTTCTTGAAGATCTATAATTTTTTTTTTATGTCATTGAATATATTAAAAGCTTCAATACCATGATAAAACACAATGTATTTTCTGTTATGCAAGAAATAATAAAAAAATGGTGAAAAGGTAGAATCAAATATCTTTAAAATAAACTTTAAAAAAAAGAAAGCATTTCTTTTTTATGTTTCAATGCCCTCTATCATCAAGAAAAACTATTTATCTATACAAGACGTTTATATATGCTGCCTTAATTTCCATCGAGTCTCGTAATTTCTAAAAGCAATGATTTCAGCAAATCCTAAGTTTAGTTTAATTAGTTTGTCGCTCTACGGTCATTTAGTGCATACTTCAGACTAATTAGACCGGACCTACAGTTTAACGTGGATTCCGAACCTCTAACAGACATCCAAAGGCATCTTCAGGATTCGAACTTGATTCACGAACCAAGATTCACGTTTATATATGCTGCCTTAATTGCCATAGATTAGTCAGCTTTTCTAACTGTTTACAACAAAGAAAAACACTGTACCTTACATTATGGAGTAAAAAACCTTCTAGTGACTTTCAAGTAGCTTATTTTGATTTAATGGGTCATATTCTGGATTTTCTCGTTTTTGTTGTGAAAAATAAAACTTTGGTTTGACTTATTTTGAATAAATATAATCTTTTTTTCTTCAGTTCCTTTTACAGCATTGTAAATAAAAAATTTTATGGTGATAACGTAAGAATTAATTTCTCATTGTTGTAAAATTTCTTGACAACAACGGTATCTGCAAGGAATAATTTTGTTTTATAAAATAAACATATCTCAAATCCTTTCCTATGAAGCAAGCTATTTATAAAAACTTAAATACCGTGATAAACGTAATTTGCTTGTTTGTCGCTCTACGGTCATTTTGTACACTTTGGGCTAATTAGACAAGGAATAATGTCAAAAAAGCATCCACGCCACTAGAGAAAGGGTAAAAAGGCCAGAGCGTTAACCGATATCAGATCTTTTGCAAAATTCTAGGCATAAACCTCATGTTCAAAAAATTGTTAGTGATTCAGGTTTGAATCCTATCGTTAAAAACAAAAACAAATCAAACCAAAACAACATCTACTGAGAACTACAATATTAAGATATTTCAGATTTATATATGCTTATAATAAAGAAGCATTTATTAAAAATAAAAATTACTCATAATTAAAAAAAAAATTCTAAATTCATTAGCAAACTCTAAAACATTTTCTGTTTTATGTGTTCTAAATATTAAAGGATTTTAAAGTGTTTTTTAATTCTCTTTTAAATTTACGATAAAAAGTATTATTTAGTCATAACATTTTTATTTTTAAAAAACCACAATATTGTTTCTTGCGCTCTTAAATTTATGTAATTATTTTTTTTTCGGTTAAAGTTTTCAAAATAATTCACAAAACAAAAAATTGATTTCTGAAGATCGGAAAACCTTTACATTAAAGAACAATCATAAAAAGTGAATGTAAGAAAACTTCTTAAAGATATATATAAAATAAACGCACATACAAAAAAAGGAAAAAATGAATTCTTCATTAAAATTCTTGAAATTATTTACCTCGTAAATGAATCCTAGTCTGAATTTCTTTAATTACGAAAATTCAACTTTCACTGCTTATATCATCATGGCATCTTGAGTATGTGTTTATTTATCAAATTCGATGGAAAAATAAACCACTAATCTTCCATCATTCGGCTGAATTAGGCCTTCAAGTTCGGAAGGAAAACTATTTCAAAATCTTCTGAAGTGTTTCTGCTTCCCCTAGAACATCCAATTAGACGAAGAATTCTGTTAGCAAATATGATTTTAAAGAAAATATTTCACCCGCGCTGTTAGTTAAAATCTGAAGGGTTTCCCTGTTTCTCTTTCTTCTGAATATATCTTTGGCTTCTGGGCTCGAGGCTATGTGGATGGTTAGATAGTGTACCGATGAATGTGATTCTCATTTTGTGGAATATGATTTTTGAAGAAAAATTTCATTTCGAATGTTGTGGCAAATTAAGCATTTTTAGGCGGTCGAGTTAATTACAATGGGGTTCGTTAGTCTGTGACTGTGTGCTGCGTTGAGTTTTCTTCATGTTTGTTTTGCTTATGGCACTCTAATGGCGAATATTTAATTATCGTTTCGCCATGAACGAAGTGATTTTTAAAAAATATAATTTCGGACAGGTATCGACTTTTGAAATTATTGAAGTTTAAATAATTCCCAAGATTTTAGCAAATGAATTAGTTCGAATAAATATGCGTTTTGTAGAATTCTAATTCATTTAAAAAATTACATCAACGAATTTAATTTTGTTTTTGTTTTTTTTTTAATTATGAAATTACAATCAGATGCAAAGTGATTTTAATGAAAGTATAATTTGTACAAAAAATATTCTACTTTACTTTCTTATTTTTAGCAGTTGATTAATATAGAAGAAATATCATTGGATAAGTGAATTGCTCATTTAGTTATTTGATAGCAAGTTATAGTTGTCATTTCATTATTCTACGTTTTAATAAGAATTCGTAACATTAACAGAAAATTGAAGATTTCTTTTAATGTCATGAATAATGTTATGATGCATGGTGCTATGAATATATGGTGTTATATAATATGATATATATTATAGCATTGTACATACGTTATATATTACACATGTTACATGTTATATATATATATATATATATATATATATATATATATAACAAATTTTTTTATTTATATATCATATGTTATGTTATATATTTACATGTACATTACATTACGTTATTACGTACATTACATACTATCATATAATATTATATAATGATGGTCTAATGTAATGTATGCATTTTTGTTGATTCCAAGTAAAACACATTTTAATATTAAAAATATATTTGCAAATTCATTGGCAATCTGAAAAATATTTTTTGTTTTAGGACTTCTTATCATTATCGTATTCTGAAGTCTGTTTTTTAATTATTTTTAAATTTACGACCAAAACTGTATTTTAGTCACTATATTTTTATTTAAAAAAAAAACACAATATTGTTTTTTTGTGCTCTTAAATAAAGATGTAGTTAGTTTCATTCTAAGAAAGTTTTAAAACAATTCACAGAAAAAAACAAAAAATTGATTTCTGAACATAAAAAACTCTTAATATTAAAAGTAACCATAAAAAGTGAAAGTAAAGAAACATTTTAAAGATATATATAAAAACATACATATAAGAAAAAAAATGAAGAATGCTTCATTAAAATTCTTGAAATTATTTACCTTGTAAACTAATCCTAGTCCGAATTTCTTTAATTACGAAAATTGGACTTTCACTGCTTATACCATAATGATATCTTGAGTGTGTGTTTATTTATCGAATTCGATGGATAAATAAACTCCTAATTATCCCTCATTCGGCTGAATCAAGACCTTCAAGTTCTGAAGGAAAACTATTTCGAATCTTCTGAGAAGTGTTTCTGCTTCCCCGAGAACATCCAATTAGACGAAGAATTCTGTTAGCAAATATGATTTTAAAGAAAATATTTTATTCCCGCGATGCTAGTTAAAATCTGAAGGGTTTCTTTTCTTCTGAATATATCTTCGGCTTCTGGGCTGGAGGCTATGTTGAGATTCGATAGTGTACTGATGAATGTGATTCTCATTTTGGGGAATATGGTTTTTGAAGAAAAATCCCATTTCGAATGTTGTGGCAAATTAAGCATTTTTTTAGGCGGTCGAGTTAATTAGAATGGGGTTCGCTAGTCTGTGACTGAGTGTTGTGTTAAGTTTTCTTCTGTGTTTGTTTTGGTTGTTGCACTCTAATGGAGAATATTTAATTATCTTTTCGCCAAGAACAAAGCGATTTTTGAAAAATTTCTTTTGGACAGGTTTCGACTTTTGTGAATTATTGAAGTTTGTAATTCCG
Organism: Caerostris extrusa; assembly: GCA_021605095.1. Classification (NCBI taxonomy): domain Eukaryota; kingdom Metazoa; phylum Arthropoda; class Arachnida; order Araneae; family Araneidae; genus Caerostris; species Caerostris extrusa. The sequence continues at coordinate 36,887 of BPLR01004245.1, read as the reverse complement.
AAGATTTGAGCAAATGAATTAGTTTGCATTAGTATGTGCTTTACTAAATATTAATTTACTTAAATATAACAACAATGAATACATTTTTTTTTTTAATTATTAAGTTACACTTAGAAGAAAAACGGCACATATTGAAAATATAATTTGCACAAATATTCTCATTTATTTTTTTATTTTTAGCAATTGATATAATATAGCGGAAATGACATTGGATAAGTGAATAGCACATTTAGATATCTGATGAAAGATAGAAGTTGTCGGTTAATTCTTCTACGTTTTGATTAGAATTCGTTACATTAACACAAATTAAAGATTTCTGTTAATGTTATGAATAATGTAATGATGTATAAAGTTATGAATATATGATGCGCAATATGATCTATATTATAACATTACACTAATATAAATATCTATAACATATAGCATATGTAATATGTAAATTAATGAAGTTTATATATTATATATGTTGTATATATATATCAACTATGTCATATATACACAAAACACAAGTTTATACTTATTTTATTTCGTAATATATTACGTTATATAATTGCATATACATTACATTATGTTATTATATACATTATGCTATCTAACGCGCTATTGGGTAGAACTCTGGTATTCGTTACCATAGATTTCAGGTTTATACACTGCCGGTTATTCATGCAACCGGCAGTGTATAAACCTAAATGTTTGTGAGTGGTTCGAATCTACGTTAAACTGTAGGTCCCAGTTTAATTAGCCTAAAGTGTGCACAAAATGACCGTAGAGAGACAGACCAAACCAAATCAACATCTATAGAGAACTTTAATATTTACATACTTCAGATTTAAGTTCATAATAAAGAAGTATTTATCAAAAACTAGAAAATTACACGCCTAAAAATTTAAAAAAAAAAAGTGTAAATTCATTAGAAAACTGAAATATATTTTTCTGTTTTTTTTTTTTTTCTATACATTTAAATATTCTAAAGTGTTTTTTTTTTTTTAATTCACTCTTACACTTGAGGTTAAAGCTGCAAATCTAGTCACTAAATTTTTATTTTTAAAAAATCACAAACTTTTTGTGCTCTTAAGTGCCTTAAAGATGCAGTGAATTTTATTCGGTGAAAGTTATAAAAGTAATTCACAAGAAAAAAAAAAAGCATTTCTGAACATTGAAAAAAACCGTATTACTAAAAAAAAAACCATCACAAAAAGTGAATAGAAAGAAACTTCTTAAAAATATATATAGTAAACACATGCACAAAAAGAAAAGAAAAAAAAAATGAAGAATCCTTCATTAAAATTCTTGAAATTATTTACCTCTTAAATTAATCCTAGTCTGAATTTCTTTAATTACGAAAATTCGACTTTCACTGCTTATATCATCACGACATCTTGAGTGTGTCTTTATTTATCGAATTCGATGGGAAAACAAACCACTAATCTTCCCTCATTCGGCTGAATCAGTACCTTCAAGTTCTGAAGGAAAACTATTTCGAAATCTTCTGAAGTGTTTCTGCTTCCCCGAGAATATCCAATTAGACGGAGAATTCTGTTATCAAATATGATTTTAAAGAAAACATTTTATTCCCGCGCTGCAGTTAAAATCTGAAGGGTTTCCTGTTTCTCTTTCTTCTGAATATATCTTTGACTTCTGGGCTCGAGGCTATGCTGAGATTCGATAGTGTACTGATGAATGTGTTTCTCATTTTGTGGAATATGGGTTTTGAAGAAAAATTCCCATTTCGAATGTTGTGGCGAATTAAGCATTTTTAGGCGGTCGAGTTAATTTGAATGGGGTTCGTTCTCTAGTCTGTGAGTGAGTGTTGTGTTTCTTCCGTGTTTGTTTTGGTTGCTGCACTCTATTTTCGAATATTTAATTATCTTTTCGCCAAGAACAAAGTGATTTAAAAAAATACTTTCTGGACAGACTTTTGTAAGTTTTTGAAGTGTAAGTAATTCCAGAGATTTCAGCAAATGAATTAGTTTGAATAAATATGCGATGTGGTGGAATCTAATTCACTTAACAAAATTACACCAACAAACTGAAATTTTTTTTTTTTTTTTTGTTTTGTAATTGCAAAAATATTTTATAATTGCAAAAATATTTTATTTTTATTTTTACTTTGTTATTTTTAGCAGTTGATCTAACATAGAAGAAATATCATTGAATATGGGCATTACATATTTAGATACTTGATAGCAAGTCTGTTCATTCTTCTTCTACGTTTTAATAAGAATTCATAACATTAACTGTTAATGCTATGAATAATGTAATGATGTATGTTCTTATGAATATATGGTGTTATGTAATATATATATTATAACATTGTACATTTTTATATTACATATGTTACATATTATATATATTTATATATCAAATATGTTTAAATATGTATTTATATATATATATACAAAATATTTATATATCATATATATACGTTATATATTTAAATGTATACTGCATTACGTTATTACATAAACGTACATTACATTGCATAACACCATATGATATTATGTAGTCATATATAATGTTAGGAATGCCTTTTGTTGTTTCTGAGTAAAATCCATTTTAATCTTAAAAATAAATTTATTGAAAATCTGAAAAACATTTTTTTTTATGATTTCTAAACTTTAACGTATTCTGAAGTGTGTGATTTTTATTCACTTTTAAATTTATGCACAAAATTGTAATTTAGTCACTATATTTTTATTTAAAAAACGAAATTTTTGTGTGTGTGTGTCTGCTCTTAAGTAAAGATGTTAGTTTTATTTGTTGAAAGTATTAAAAATAATTCGCGAAACAAAAAATGACTTCTGAACATCGAAAACGCTAACATTAAAAAGGAATCATGAAAAGTGGATATAAAAAATCCACTTAAAGATATATATAAAAAACACACACACAAAAGAAATAAAAATAAAGTATCCTTCATTAAAATTCTTGAAATTATTTACCTCGTAAATTAATCCTAGTCTGAATTTCTTTAATTACAAAAATTCGACTTTCACTGTTATATAATCATGGCATCTGGTGTTTATTTATCGAAATCGATGGAAAAATAAACCACTAATCTTCCCTCATTCGGCTGAATCAGGACCTTCAAGTTCTGAAGGAAAACTATTTTCGAATCTTCTGAAGTGTTTCTGCTTCCCGAGAACATCCAATTAGACGAAGAATTCTGTTAGCAAATATGATTTTAAAGAAAATATTTTATTCCCGCGCTGTAAGTTAAAATGTGAAGGGTTTCTTGTTTCTCTTTCTTCTGAATATATCTTTGGCTTCTGGGCTCGAGGCTATGCTGAGGTTCGATAGTGTACTGATGAATGTGATTCTTATTTTGTGGAATATGGATTCTTTGAAGAAAAATTCCCATTTCGAATGTTGTGGCGAATTAAGCATTTTAGGCGGTCGAGTTAATTAGAATTGGGTTCGTTAGTCTGTGAGCGAGTGTTGCGTTGAATTTTCTTCCGTGGTTGTTTTGGTTATTGCACTCTAATGGCGAATATGTAATTATCTTTTCGCCAAGAACAAAGTGATTTTCAAAAAAAAAAAAATTAGTTTCAGACAGGTTCAGAGTTTTGGAAATTATTGAAGTTTAAATAATTCCGAGATTTGAGCGAAGGATTAGTTTGAATAAATATGTGCTTTGTTGGATTCTAATTTACTTAAAAAAATAACACCAACTAATTAATTAATTTTTTTTTTTTTTTTTTTTGGAATTATTAAATTACAATTACATGCGATGTGACTTATATTGAAAGTATAATTTACACAAATATTCTAATTTATTTTCTTATTTTTAGCAGTTGATCTAATATAAAAAAATATCATTGGTATGCACATTACTCATTTAGATATCTGATAGCAAACAGAAGTTGTCAGCTAACTCTTCTACGTTTTGATTAGAATTCCTAACATTGAAAGAAACTGAAGATTTCCGTTAATGTTATGAATAATGTAATGATTTGTAGTGTTATGAATATATTGTGTTATGTAATAATATATAATTTTACGTTATACTTACGTTATATATTACATATGTTATATATATGTAAAATTGTTACATCATATGTTACGTTACATATTTACACGTAGATAACATTACGTTATTACGTACATTACATAGCATCATATAGTATTATATAGGATGTTATGTAATGATGTATAATGTTATGAATGCATTTTTGTTGATTATGAGCAAAATCCATTATAAATTTTTAAATTCATTGGAAAACTGAAAAACATTTTTTTTTTTTTGTTTTATGACTACTAAACATTGATGTATTATAAATTGTCTGTTTTTTATACACTTTTAGATTAATGATCAAAATTAGAATTTAGACACCATTCTTCGTTTTAAAAAAATCTCAATTGTGTTTTTTTTTTATGTGTGTGCGCTATTAAGTTTCTTACAGATGTAGATAGTTTTTGTCGGTGAAAGTTTTAAAAATAATTCACAGAAAAAAATTTATTTTTGAACATCAAAAAAACGTAGCACTAAAAAGCAATCATAAAAAGTGAATGTAAAAAAAAAAAAAACTCTTCAAGATATATAAGTAAATAAAAACACAAAAGAAAACAAAATGAAGAATCCTTCATTAAAATTCTTGAAATTATTTACCTCGTAAATTAATCCTAGACTGACTTACTTTAATTACGATAATTAGACTTTCACTTCTTATATGATCATGGCATCTTGAGTGTGTGTTTGTTTATCGAATTCGATGGAAAAATAAACCCCTAATCTTCCCTCATACGGCTGAATCAGGACCTTCAAGTTCTGAAGGAAAACTATTTCAAATCTTCTGAAGTGTTTCTGCTTCCCCGAGAACATCCAATTAGACGAAGTATTCTGTTAGAAAATATGATTTTAAAGAAAACTTTTTATTCCCGCGCTGCTAGTTAAAATCTGAAGGGTTTCATGTTTCTCTTTCTTCTGAATATATCTTTGGCTTCTGGGCTCGAGGCTATGTTGAGGTTCGATAGTGTACTGATGAATGTGATTCTCGTTTTGTGGAATATGGTTTTTGAAGAAAATTTCCAATTTTGATTGTTGTGGCGAATTAAGCATTTTTAGGCGGTCGAGTTAATTAGAATGGAGTTCGTTAGCCTGTGACTGAGTGCTGTGTTGAGTTTTTATTTCGTGTTTGTTTTGCTTATAGCACTCTAATGGCGAATATTTAATTATCTTTTCGCCAAGAACAAAGTGATTTTAAAAATACTTTCGGACATTTTTGGCTTTTGGAAATTATTAGAGTTCAAGCAATTCGAGATTTGAGCAAATGAATTAGTTTGAATAAATATGTGCATCGTTGATTATAATTCCCTTAAAAATAACACCAACGAATTTAATTTTTTGTTTTGGTTTTTGAAATATTAAATTACACTTTGAAGAAAAGTAACTCAAATTGAAATTTTAATTTGCACGAAACTATTCTCATTTGCTTTCTTAGTTTTAGGCCTAATGTAATACAGAAGAAAAATGCATGTGTGCATTAAACATATGTGATGATTGCAAAAAGCAGTGGTCAGTTCATTATTGTAACGTTTATTACGTTTTCATAAGAATTCATAACATTAACGGAAATTGGAGATTTCTGCTAATATTATGAATAATGTAATGAAGTATGCTGTTATGAATGTATGGTTTTATGTAATATGATATATATTATAGCATTATACATTAAATATTATATATACATTATACATTATATATATATATATATATGTTATAGATATTTATATATCGTATGTTACGTTATATATTTACATGTATATTACATATTTATTTTTATTTACAAATTGATTCTCAATATGCGCCAAAAAAGCGTTTTTTTTTTAAAGTGAAAAATGTAAGGAATAAAAGAATTTTAATTTAAAAAAATAAATACATTTTACCTATTCTCCAATTTTATATTGAACAATTAACACATCATCCATGATTGAAACATAATATCCGCACTAAACTATTTTTAATTAAACTGCAATATTGTTTCCTACGAACTGCAACAGTCTTCAACGATGCATAATTAAGATGGCAAAATTTATTCGGACGAGACAAAAACTTCTCTTTCATTACAAAAATAGACTGCTTCGTCATATGAAAAAACTTTTTCTTCCCCCTTCCTTTCATAAAAAAAAGTTTCCCCTTTTTTTTATGGCAACATTTTTTATATCGTCTGCTGGAGAAAAACATGGACAAAAATAATTGGTATCTCTGTGATTGTATTTTAATCATTATGGAACAGATTTTGATCTTTCTTTTGAAAAGTATGTGTGCATAAACGTGTGTTTTCTTGCAATTAAGTGAAGAAAAGGTTATTTTTTCCCTAGATATATATTTTTCTTTTAAAGTTGGCAAATTGTAAAAAAAAAAAAAATTTTTTGCGAGAGTATGGAAGAAATCATTTGTTCTGAAGACGCCATCTTGAAATTTTGTCAATAAGTTATTCTTAGTTAGTTTCTGAGGAAATGTTTTTTTTCTAAAAAGTCTTATCTAATTATGTTTATTTAGCAAAATAATAAATAATGGTATTTCAAAAGAAGTTTTTTTTCAAATGGGAAATCTAATGAATGCCTATCAATTTTTACGATTTGATTTTAAATTTTATGAATGACTTGATGTTCAAATAATAATTAGTCTATCGTTAAATGAGATTTATATTATTTTTTTCAACAATTAGAAAAAAAAGTAATATGAATGTTAGTAAAAATAGGCACAAATTATTTATTAACCATAAAATAAATAATACATTAATTGTAAATTTATTATGATATTTTTGGTATGGTACTGTCTGGAACCATCTGGTGGCAATAAAAAATAAGACTTTTAGTTAATTAAAAATATTTTATAAAAAAAAAAAAATGTTTCTTAAGTTTCAGCTACGGAGTTTGTAATGAAATAATAAATGCTGAAAATTAAATTGAACAACTCAGTTTTATAATATTTAAGTCATGCTGGAGCATACAAATATAGATCTAAAATGTATATCAAAAAATGTAGTATGGTCGTTTTTCTGCTGCTTTTCGATGTAGAACTTATCCTGTTCAATGAAATTGCTTTAACTCAAATTGTATAGAATATCTAATGGCATGTAATTCTTATGTCTACTCCTTAAATTATGTAAAGGTGAGAGAGTTTGTTGCGAAAACCACGATACACATACTACTTTCCCTTGTGTGTTTGCAATTTTTAATTCTGATGCCATAATTATCATAACTTATGCCTTATTTCTTAATATGCGAGAAAAAAAGTTTTTTTAAGTGTGAAATGCAAGGAATAACGAATTTTAATTTTTAAAAATAAATATATTTTACCTGTTGTCCGATTTTATATTGATAAATTAACACATCATCCATGATTGAAACATAATATCCGCACTAAACTATTTTTAATTAAACTGCAATATTGTTTCCTACGAACTGCAACAGTCTTCAACGATGCATAATTAAGATGGCAAAATTTATTCGGACGAGACAAAAACTTCTCTTTTAATTACGAAAATGAAAATTTACTTAAGCCCCCACAGACTGCTTCGTCATATGAAAAACTTTTTCTTCCCCTTCCTTTCATAAAAAAAAAAAAATTTCTCCTTTTTTATGGCAACATTTTTTATATCGTCTGCTGGAAAAAAACACGGACAAAAATAATTGGTATCTCTGTGATTGTATTTTAATCATTATGGAACAGATTTTGATCTTTTTTTTTGAAAAGTATGTGTGCGTAAACGTGCCTTTTTCTTGCAATTAAGTGAATAAAAGGTTATTTTTTCCTAGATATATATATTTTTTTTTTAAAGTTGGCAAATCGTAAAAAAAAAAAAAAACGTTTTTGCGTGAGTATGGAAGAAATCATTTATTCTGAAGACGCCATCTTGAAATTTTGTCAATAAGTTATTCTTAGTTAGTTTCTGAGGAAATGTTTTTTCTAAAAATCTTATCTAATTATGTTTATTTAGCAAAATAATAAATAATGGTATTTCAAAAAAGTTTTTTTCAAATGGGAAATCTAATGAATGGCTATCAATTTTTTTACGATTTGATTTTAAATTTTATGAATGACTTGATGTTCAAATAATAATTAGTCTATCGTTAAATGAGATTTATATTATTTTTTTTTCAACAATTAGAAAAATAATATGAATGTTAGTAAAGCAGGCACAAATTATTTATTAACCATAAAATAAATAATACATTAATTGTAAATTTATTATGATATTTTTGGTATGGTACTGTCTGGAACCATCTGGTGGCAATAAAAAATAAGACTTTTAGTTAATTAAAAATATTTTTATAAAAAAAAGTTTCTTAAGTTTCAGCTACGAGTTTGTAATAAATGCTGAAAATTAAATTGAACAACTCAGTTTTATAATATTTAAGTCATGCTGGAGCATACAAATATAGATCTAAAATGTATATCAAAAAATGTAGTATGGTCGTTTTTCTGCTGCTTTCGATGTAGAACTTATCCTGTTCAATGAAATTGCTTTAACTCAAATTGTATAGAATATCTAATGGCATGTAATTCTTATGTCTACTCCTTAAATTATGTAAAGGTGAGAGAGTTTGTTGCGAAAACCACGATACACATACTACTTTCATTTGTGTGTTGGCCATTTTTAATTCTGACGCCATAATTATCATAACTTCAACGCAATTACGATCACAGTATGGTCATCTTCCTAATGATTAATGATGTAGAACTATACCTGTTTCATGACATTGCTTTAACTCAAATCGTATAAAATACCTGAATCTATAAAATTTTTATATCTATTTGTAAAAATTATGTAATGGCGAGGAAGTTTGTTACGGAAGACATACTGCTTTTTTTGCTAGTACTGCTAAAATTAATACTGAATTAATTTAATACTGATAATTTAATACTCCCTAATTAATTTAATACTGCTAATTTTTATTTGGTTAAAAAACTGCTTGATACTGCTAATACTGCCTACTTAATTTTGTGCGTGAGCCATTTTTTAATTCTGACTACATAATAACAATAAATGCAACACCATTATGGCCACATTATTGTCGTCTTCTTAATGCTTTTTGATATAGAATTATACGTGTTCCATGACATTGCTTTATCTCAAATCACATAAATTATCAGAAGTCATATAATTTTATACCTCTCTTGAAATTATGTAATGGCGACGGAGTTTTGTAGCGAAAACTACAATACACATACTGCTTTCTCTTGTGCGTATGTCCATTTTCAATTCTGAAGACATAATTACCATAAATGCAACGCCATTACTGTCACAGTATATATCTTAAGGAATATAATTCTTATACCTACTTCTGAAATTATGTAATGGTTAGGGAGTTTGATACGAAAACTACAGCATACATACATACTTTGTACGTATTCCATTTTAATTTTGAAGATATCATATATCATTACGATAAATGCAACGCCATTACGACTTAATATCTTCTTCATGATGCATAGTTATACTACATGTTTGATGCAGAATTATACATTTCCCATAAAACTGCTTTTAACACAGATTGTATAGAATATCTTAAGGAATACAATTCTATACCAACTTCTTAAATTATGTAATGGTTAATGAGTTTGTTGCGAAAACTACAACATACATACATACTCTTGTACGTATGTCATTTTTAATTTGAAGACATAATTACCATAAATGCAATGCCATTACGACCACAGTATCGCAGCATTATTTTAATCGTACTTTATGATTCGGAAATCATTTACAGAACGTTTTATATTCGACATATATAAAAATATGGAAAGTATGATAATAATTTATGTAAAACCCTGTATTATTAAAATTTTAGTTGACTCTGTTTAATTACGTAATTTATAACAAAGGTTTTATAAAAACGTAGAATATTACATTAGTAAAGTAGAAATTTACATGAAATCTATCTAATTTTTAATTAAAATTAGCTTGCCTGGATATTTTATGTTGTTAGAAATGTTAACAAACTTTTTAATAAATAAGAATTAACGAAAAATAAAAAATAATAATTTAACGAAATAGAGATTTACGGTAAATGATTTTTTTAATAAATACTACATCATAAATAAAAATACATTTATTAATTAATATATTACTAATTTATACGCTTTTATAATCATAAATTAATAATAAAAATTAACATCGCTGATGCTGGCCCTTATTGCACGAGATTAGCATTTCAAGAAGTACAAACAAGTTGAAATATCACATCCCATTTCGTCCATTGTTTACTTAATGAAGATTAGCATTAAAATGCCCATGCTCCAGTGCTTAATTTGAAATAAACAACCAGCTAATTACTATGGATATGAATATCATATCTTAACAAATATGGGTTTATCGTGAATTTGGTAGTTTTCTCAATCCATTCGAGCAGCCTATTCATAAATCTTCTACATCACTGATTAGGAAAATGTTCCAATACATTCATATCAGATGTTCCAAGACATCTCAAATCCAGTTTGTAAATGGATGAAATTATTAAAAACGCGTATTAGTGGAACTCGCGCTTAAGCAAACAGAGCCGTTGTAATAAGTTCGTTATGGAAGAGAATTGTTGAAATGGAAAATATATGAAAATTGAATTTTAATAAGGTATCTATTTATGTCTGATTTTAAAAAATATTAACTGATACTACTTAGGTTTTGGTAGTGATGTTATTAAAATTTATTCAGTAAGTTAATTCTAGTATATATTACATTAATTCACTTTATGTGTTTATTCATGTATTTTTCATTATATAAATGCAAAAAAAAAAAGAAAACAGTGAATTATTTAAATAGAGTTGGTTTTTAAAATTTAAAATATTTTTCAAAATTGTTAATGTCTTTCTACTTTTAATATTAGAATCCAGTATATTTTTTGCTTCAATTACTGCATTAAGGATAATAACCATAACAAAGATACCTTTTATAAATAAAATACACATTTTTTTTTTTTAGTTACGTTACTTTTTTTTATTAGTTTTTAAAATTCCATCAGCATTTAAAAATAAACAAACTACTTATAACATAAATTTTCCATGACAGGGATATACAAAATAAACAAACATAAGCAAATATATCTACTTTTTTGTAATAACATGCACGAGAAAAAAATTTAAAAATCTTGCGGCAGTTTTTTTTTTTTTTTTTGAAAACCATTATGACGAAAAAGTGTTTTACTCAAATATTTTTTTTATTTTTTTTTTTCAGTGTGAGTTGTTCTAAAACATTATTATTAAAAATATTTTATTTATCCTTATCGTTTCACTTCTCCTCATATGAAAAAAAGTAAAAAAAAAATTCAACTAGAAAACAGTATACATTATTACATAACATCATATATAATATTATATGATGTTTATGTAGTGATGTGTAATGTTATGCAATGTACGTAATAACGTAATGTAAATATATAACGTAACATATGTTATATATATATATCTAAACTTATGCCATAAAACTAATTGATATATAAATATATATATATATATATAACATATAATACACGTAATGTATAATCTTATATATCATATTACATAACAGTATTCATTACATTATACATAACATTAACATAAATATTATTTTCTATTAATGTCATGAATTGCTATCAAAATGTAGAAGAATTAACTGACAACTTCTATTTGCTATCAAATATTTGAGTGTGAAGTGCACTTATCCAATGACATTTCTTCTATATTAGATCAACTGTTAAAAATAAGAAATTTAATTAGAATATTTTGTGTGCAAATTCTATTTTCATTCTGCGTCACTATTCTATTAAGTGTAATTTAATAATTTAGAAACAAAACAAAAAATAAAATTCGTTGAGGTGTTATTTTTAAGTGAATTAGAACTCAACAAAGCAGATATTTATTCAAAACTAATTCATTTGCTGAAATCTCGGAAATTACTTAAACTTCAACAATTCACAAAAGCCAAAACCTGCGCGAAAGTAATTTTTTTTTTTTTAAAAATCACTTTATTCTTGTGAAAAGATAATTAAATATTCTCCAATAGAGTGCAATAACAAAACAAACCCGGAAGAAAACTTAACGAAACACTCAGTCACAGACTAACCAAACCCCATTCTAATTAACTCGACCGCCTAAAAATGCTTAATTCGCCACAACATTCGAAACGGGAATATTTCTTCAAAACCATATTCCACAAAATGAGAATCACATTCATCAGTACACTCGAACATCAACATAGCTCGAGCCCAGAAGCCAGAGATACATTTAGAAGAAAGAGAAACAGGAAACCCTTCAGATTTTAACTAGCAGCGCGGGAATGAATTATTTTCTTTAAATCATATTTGCTAACAGAATTCTTCGTCTAATTAGATGTTCTCGGGGAAGCAGAAACACTTCAGAAGATTTCGAAATAGTTTTCCTTCAGAACTTGAAGGTCCCGATTCAGCCTAATGAGAAGATTAGTGGTTTATTTTTTCCATCGAAATCGATGAATAAACACACACTCAAGATGTCATGATCATATAAGCAGTGAAAGTCGAATTTGTAATTAAAGAAAAAATCAGACTAAGATTAATTTTACGAGGTGAATAATTTCAAGAATTTTAGTGAAGGATTCTTCATTTTTTAAATTATGTTAGTATGAGTTGCTTATATATTTATATTTTAAGAATTTTTCTTACATTCACTTTTTATGATTGTTCTTTAATGTGATGGATTTTTTTCGATGTTCAGAAATCAAGTTCTTCGAAGAATTCAGAATTATGAAATCAGAGTTCACAAGATTACTTTGAATCAGAGTTTGTTCAGAATTCAAGTTTCGCTAATTATTTTGAAAATTTTCACCGAATAAAAAAAAAAAAATCTAACTACCTTCTTAATAGCACAGAAACACATATTGTGGGTTTTTTATAAATGTAGTGACTAAATTACAATTTGATCAAATTTAAATGAGAATAAAAAACGGTCACTTTAGTATATGTTAAAGTTTAGAAGTCATGAAACAAAAAATGTTTTTTAGTTTACCAATGAATTTAAAATTTATTTTTAATATTAAATGGATTTTTAGAATCAACAAAAATGCATTTATAACATCATACATCGTTACATAATATCATATATAATATCATATGATGATATGTAATGTATGTAATAACGTAATGTAATATACATGTAAATATATAACATATATGCTATATAAATATATATATTTATGAAAATATAACATGTATGAAATCGATCACAAAATGTTTTATAAAATATTTTTTTAATTAATTGAATATATTATTTTTTATTGCTACCAGATGGTGTCAAACTAACAAAATGGCGGTACCATAGCAAAAATAACACAGAAAATTTACAGTTGAAGTATTCTTTTCCTTATGGTTTATAAATAACTTTCGTTTTATTATCATTTATATCCTTTTATTTCGGGATTGCTAAAAAATTAATATAATTCTTTTAATATGTATTTTACGACATTCTAATTATTTTTAGAACATTAATTCATTCATAAAAATTTAATATCAAATCATAAAAATTAGAAGCCATTCATTATATTTCCCATTTGAAAAAACATCTTTTTGAAATACCATTATTATTTATTCTTTTGCTAAATAAATATAATTAGAAAAACATTTCCAACGAAACTCACTAAAAATAACTTATTGACAAAATTTTCAAGATGGCGTCTTCAGAATAAATTACTTCTTCCATACTCTCAAAAAACCTTTTTTTTTTCACGATTGGCCAACTTTAAAAGAAAAAAATAGATATCTATGGAAAATATCCTTTTCTTCACTTAATTGCAAGAAAAACACACGTTTATGCACACATACCTTTCAAAAGAAAGATCAAAATCTGTTCCATAATGATTAAAATACAATCATAGAGATACCAATTATTTTTTGTCCGTGTTTTTCACCAGACGATATAAAAATGTTGCCATAAAAAAGTGGAAACTTTTTTTATAAAAGTAAGGGAAAAATGTTTTTCATATAACGAAGCAGTCTGTGGGGCTTAAGTAAATTTTCATTTTCCTAATTAAAGAAAAGGTTTTTGTCTCGTCCGAATAAATTTTGCCATCTTAATAATGCATCGTTCAAGACCGTTGCAGTTCGCAGAAACAATATTGCAGTTTAATTAAAAATAGTTTAATGCGGATATTATGTTTCAATCATGGGTGATGTGTTAATTGCTCAATATAAAATTAAGGACATATAAAAATTTATTTTTTAAAATTAAAATTCTTTTATTATATTTTAAATTGTTCATATTTTTAAATTTAAAAAAACATTTCCCAGCCATATTAAGAAACAATTTGTAAATAAAAATAAATGCATACTTTATTTTTAAATTACTACATGCAATTTATTTGGAATTATATAAAATAAAACACGTCGTTTTGAGTTAACAGAGTGAGCTGGCTTCATAGGGACCTTGAACTCCTATCTTGAAGGAGGAAAACATTGTTAGAAAGAAACAGATGTATTTCAAATGATGTGATTAGGTTTGTCCCAAAAAGTAAATCAATATAAAATAACATATACATTGATATTAGAAATTCATGAGTTTTTTATATGAAATAAAATAAGTAAAAAATTTTTTCTAATAATAATATACCTGTATTTTACATATATATTACTGAATCTATAAATTAAATTTTTATTATATATTATATTATAATATATTATTAATTTCTATGTCGCATATGTGGTATGCCTTAGCTAGAGAGCACACTTATTTTTTTCATTTTTTAGCCAATTAAATAGTATCTTGAAAAAATGATAAAAATAATTAAAAATTTGATTATTTTCACCCACTGTATCGTATTAATAGCAAAGTTTCGTATAAATAACCCACTAATTCGTATCAAACTCCGTAGATGAAATTTAAGAAAACATTTTTTTTAAAAATAATTTTAATTAATTTAAACTATTATTTTTTATTACTACCAGTTGGTGTCAGTGGGTACCGTACCAAAAACTATCATAGGGAATTTACTGTTAATGTGTTATTTATTTCATGGTATATAAATAATTTGTGACTGACTTATTATCATTTATAAACTTTTTTTAATTGTTAAAAATAAAATTAATACGAATCTCCTTTCACGATAGTCTAATTATTTTTTAGAACACTAATTCATTCATAAAATTTAATATGATATCTTAAAAAATTAATAGCTGTTCGTTAGACTTCTCATTTGAAAAACCTCTTTTTAAATACCATTATTTATTCTTTAGCTAAATAAATATAATTAGATGAGACTTTCAGTAAAAAACATTTCAGACGAAACTAACCAAAATAACTTATTGATAAATTTTCAAGATGGCGTCTCTAGAATAAATGATTTTTCCATACTCCCAGAAAAACGTTTCTTTTTTACGATTTTCCAACTTTTAACAGAAAAAAATATATCAAGCGAAAAAAAAACCTTTTCTTCACTTAATTACAAGAAAAACACACGTTTATGCGCGCATACCTTTCAAAAGAAAGGTCAAAATCTGTTCCATAATGATTAAAATACAATCACAGAGATACCAATTATTTTTGTCCGTGTTTTTCTCCAGACGATATAAAAAATGTTGCCATAAAAAGTGGAAACTTTGTTTTTCATGAAAGGAAAGGGGGAAAGTTTTTCATATGACGAAGGAGTCTATGGGGCTTAAGTAAATTTTCATTTTCGTAATTAAAGAGTAGGTTTTGTCTCGTCCGAATAAATTTTGCCATCTTAATTATGCGTCGTTTAAGACTGTTGCAGTTCATAGGAAACAATATTGCAGTTTAATTAAAAATAGTTTAGTGCGGATATTATGTTTCAATCATGGATGATGTGCTAATTGATCAATATAAAATTGGACAGCATATAAAATGTATTTATTTTTTTAAAAATTAAAATTCTTTATTCCTTACATCCTTCTTCTTCCGGCATATTAAGAAATAATTTGTAAATAAATAATAAACATGTAATATACATGTAAATATATGACGTAACATATGATATATAAATATATATAACTTATATATATATAATGTATGTATAATGCTATAATATATATCTCATATATTCATAACAGCATACATCGTTACATTATTCATAACATTAGCAGAAATCTTTAATTTCTGTTAATGTTAAGAATTTTTGTCAGAACGTAGAATAATGAACTGACCACTGCTTTTTGATATCACCACATATGTTTAATGCACATATGCGATAACTTTTCTTCTATATTTAATTAGGGCCTAAAAATTAAGAAAGTAAATGAGAATAGTTTTTGTGCAAATTATACTTTCAATTTGAGCTACTTTTCTTCTAAGTGTAATTTAATAATTCAAAAACAAAAAACAAAATAAACTCATTGGTGTTATTTTTTAAAGGAAGTAGAATTCAACAAAGGATATATTTATTAAAACTAATTCATTTCTTCAAATTTCCGGAATTACTTAAGCTTCAATAATTCACAAAAGCGAAAACCTTGTCCGAAAGTAATAATTTTAAATAACTTTGTTCTTTGCGAAAATATAATTAAATATTCGCTATTAGAGTGCAATAACCAAAACAAACACGGAAGAAAACTCAACGCAACACTCAGTCACAGACTAACGAACTCCATTCTAATTAACTCGACCGTCTAAAAATGCTTAATTCGCCATAACATGCAACATTGAAAATTTTTCTTCAAAAACCATATTCCACAAAATGAGAATCACATTCATCGGTACATTATCGAATCTCAACATAGCCTCGAGCCCAAAAGCCAGAGATATGTTCAGAAGAAAAAGAGAAACCCTTCAGATTTTAACTAGCAGCGCGGGAATAAAATATTTTCTTTAAAATCATATTTCCTAACAGAATTCTTCGTCTAATTGGATGTTCTCGGGAAGCAGAAACACTTCAGAAGATTCGAAGTAGTTTTCCTTCAGAACTTGAAGGGCCCGAAGGGCCCTTGAAGGGTTCTACAACAAAAAAAGCATCAGAAAGACGATCATACTACATTTTTAACATATATTTTAGATCTATATTTGAATGCTCTAACATGACTTAAAAATTATAAAAATAAGTTGCTCAGTTTTATTCTGTATTAAATATTTCTTTAAAAAAAGCAGTAGCTATAACTTAAATTTTTTTTTTACAAAATGTTTTTAATTAATTAAAAAAATTATTTTTATTGCCACCAGATGGTGCCAGATGGTACCATATTAAAAATATCATAGAAAATTTACAGTTAATGTATTATTTATTTTATGGTTTATAAATAATTTGACAATGTCTTATTATCATTTATATCTTTTTTTTTTTTTTTTCTGATTGTAGAAAAAAATTAATATAAATTTCCTTTCACTTTAGTTTTTAGAACATTAATTTCATTCATTAAATTTAATATCAAATCATAAAAGTTAATAGTCATTCATTAGATTTCCGAATTGAAAAAACATCTTTTGAAATACCATTATTTATTCTTTAACTAAATAAATATAATTAGATGAGACTTTCAGAAAAAAACATTTCAGACGAAACTAACTAAAAATAACATATTGACAAATTTTCAAGATGGCGTCTCTAGAATAAATGTTTTCTTCCATACTCTCAAAAAACTTTTTTTTTTTTCACGATTTGGCAACTTTTAAAAGGAAAAAAAGATATATCTAGAAAAAATATCCTTTCTTCACTTAATTGCAAGAAAAACACACGTTTACGCACACATACTTTTCAAAAGAAAGATCAAAATCTGTTCCATAATGATTAAAATACAATCACAGAGATACCAATTATTTTTGTCCGTGTTTTTCTCCAGACGATATAAAAATTGTTGCCATAAAAAAGTGGAAACTTTTTTTTTAAATTTTTTTTTTGTATGAAAGGAAGGGGGAAAAGGTTTTTTCACATGACGAAGCATTCTATGGCTTAAGTAAATTTTCATTTTCGTAATTGAAGAGTAGTTTTTGTCTCGTCCGAATAAATTTTGCCATCTTAATTATTCATCGTTGAAGACCGCTGCAGTTCGTAGGAAACAATATTGGAGTTTAATTAAAAATAGTTTAGTGCGGATATTATGTTTCAATCATGGATGATGTTTTAATTGATCAATATATAAAATTGGAGAATAGGTAAAATGTATTTATTTTTTAAAATTAAAATTCTTTATTATATTTTAATTTTTTTTTTAAATTCCCAGCCATATTAGAAATAATTTGTAAATAAAAATAAATACATATATTTTTTTTTAAATTCCTACATGCAATTTATTTTTGAATTATATGAAATAAAACACGTCGTTTTGAGTTAGCGATGTGCCTTGGCCTCGAAATCTTGAACCTCCTATTCTACAAAGAGGTTGGTGAAACATGATTATTACAAAGAATGATTTTGGTCTGTTCCAAAGTAAATAAACATAAAATAACATAAACATTCATATTAGAAATTCGAGAGGTTTTTTTATATGAAATAAAAATAAGTAAAATTTTTAATAAAATATACCTATATATACTTATATATTACTAGAAACCATATTATATTTTTACTATATTTATATTACAATATATTATCAATTTATATGTCGCATATGTGGTATGCCTTAGCTAGAAGCACAATTTTTTTTTTTCATTTTTTAATCAATTAACTAGTATCTTGAAGTATGATAAAAATAATTAAAAATGTAATCCACTGCTTCGTATCAATAGCCAGCTGTTTTTTTCGTAACAATAACCCGCTGATTCGTATCAAAATCCGAAGATGAAATTTAAGAAAACATTTTTTTTTTTTTAATAAAATAATTTTAATTAATTAAAACTATTATTTTTTTATTGCCACAAGATGGTGCCAGGCGGTACCATACCAAAAATATAACAGAAAATTTACAATTAACCATCTTTATTTTATGGTTTATAAATAATTTTGTGATCTTACTGTCATTTATATATTTTTTTTCTAATTGTTGGAAAAATTAATATAAATCTCATTTCACGATAGCTAATTATTTTCAGAAAATGTTATTCATTCATAAAATTTAATATCAAATCGTAAAAAACTAATAACCATCCATTAGATTTCCCATTTGAAAAACATCTTTTGAAATACCATTATTTATTCGTTTGCTAAATAAACATAAATAGATAAGACTTTAGAAAAAATTTCCAACGAAACCCACTAAAAATAACTTATTGACAAAATTTTCAAGATGGCGTCTTCAGAATAAATGATTTCTTCCATACTCAGGCAAAAACTTTTTTTTACGATTTTGCCAACTTTAAAAAGAAGACCAAGAAAAAAAATAATATATCTAGGGAAAAAATAACCTTTTCTTCACTTAATTGCAAGAAAAACACACGTTTACGCACACATACTTTTCAAAAGAAAGATCAAAATCTTTTCCATAATGATTAAAATACAATCACAGAGATACCAATTATTTTTGTCCGTGTTTTTCTCCAGACGATATAAAATGTTGCCATAAAAAAATGGAAACTTTTTTTATGAATGGAAGGGGGGAAATAAAGGTTTCTTCATATGACGAAGCAGTCTATGGGGCTTAAGTAAATTTTCTTTTTCGTAATTAAAGAAAGTTTTTGTCTCGTCCGAATAAATTTTGCCATCTTAATTATGCATCGTTGAAGACTCTTGCAGTTCGTAGGAAACAATATTGCAGTTTAATTAAAAATAGTTTAGTGCGGATATTATGTTTCAATCATGGATGATGTGTTAATTGTTCAATATATAAAATTGGAGATTAGGTAAAATGTATTTATTTTTTAAAATTAAAAATTCCTCAAATTTATAATTTTTTTATACTTTAAATTTTTAAAAACTTTTTCCCGCCTTATGAAGAAATATTTGTAAATAAAAATTAAACGCATAATTTTTTTTTTAATTCATACATACGATTTATTCGCATTTCTATGAAAATAAAATAAGTTAAACTTCATTTTTTCTAATGATTATATACATATATACACACATAAATATTAATAGATACCAAACGTATTTTGCTATATATTATATTATAATATATTATCAATATTTTAGTTTTATATGTAGTATACCTTAGCTTTGTTTATTTATTTCGCTAATAGCCAATTAACTGGTATGTTGAAATATGAGAACATAATTAAATATTTTAACTCACTGTTTCGTATTAATAACCCCTGTTTCGTATCAATAGCCAACTGCTTCATATTGATAAATCACTGCTTGTATCAATAACCCACTTTTTCGTATCAATAGCCCACAGCTTCGTATTACAAACCCATTGCTTCGTATCAATAGCCCACTGCTTTATATCAATATCCCATTGCTTCGTATCAATATTCCATTGCTTCGTTTTAATAACCCACTGCTTGTTTCAATAGCCCACAACTTCGTATTACAAACCCATTGCTTCGTATCAATAGCCCACTGCTTTATATCAATATCCCATTGCTTCGTATCAATATTCCATTGCTTCGTTTTGATAACCCACTGCTTCGTTTCAATAGCCCACAGCTTCGTATTACAAACCCATTGCTTCGTATCAATAGCCCACTGCTTTATATCAATATACCATTGTTTTGTATCAATATTCCATTGCTTCGTTTTAATAACACTGCTTTGTTTCAATAGCCCACAACTTCGTATATGACAAACCCATTGCTTCGTATCAATAGCCCACTGCTTTATATCAATATCCCATTGCTTCGTATCAATATTCCATTGCTTCGTTTTTAATAACCCACTGCTTCGTTTCAATAGCCCACACCTTCGTATTACAAACCCATTGCTTCGTATCAATAGCCTACTGCTTTATATCAATATCCATGATCAATATTCCATTGCTTCGTTTTAATAACCCAATTCGTTTCAATAGCCCACAACTTCGTATTACAAAAACCCATTGCTTCGTATCAATAGCCCACTGCTTTATATCAATATCCCATTGCTTCGTATCAATATTCCATTGCTTTGTTTTGATAACCCACTTTTTCGTATCAATAGCCCACAGCTTCGTATTACAAACCCATTGCTTCGTATCAATAGCCCACTGCTTTATATCAATATCCCATTGCTTCGTATCAATATTCCATTGCTTCGTTTTAATAACCCACTTTTCGTTTCAATAGCCCACAACTTCGTATTACAAACCCATTGCTTCGTATCAATAGCCCACTGCTTTATATCAATATCCCATTGCTTCGTATCAATATTCCATTGCTTTGTTTTGATAACCCACTGCTTCGTTTCAATAGCCCACAGCTTCGTATTACAAACCCATTGCTTCGTATCAATAGCCCACTGCTTTATATATCAATATACCATTGTTTTGTATCAATATTCCATTGCTTCGTTTTGATAACCCACTGCTTCGTTTCAATAGCCCACAGCTTCTTTTACAAACCCATTGCTTCGTATCAATAGCCCACTGTTTTATATCAATATCCCATTGCTTTGTATCAATATTCCATTGCTTCGTTTTGATAACCCACTGCTTCGTTTCAATAGCCCACAGCTTCGTATTACAAACCCATTGCTTCGTATCAATAGCCCACTGCTTTATATCAATATCCCATTGCTTTGTATCAATATTCCATTGCTTCGTTTGATAACCCACTGCTTCGTTTCAATAGCCCACAGCTTCGTATTACAAAACCATTGCTTCGTATCAATAGCCCACTGCTTTATATCAATATCCCATTGCTTTGTATCAATATTCCATTGCTTTGTTTGATAACCCACTGCTTCGTTTCAATAGCCCACCGCTTCGTATTACAAACCCATTGCTTCGTATCAATAGCCCACTGCTTTATATCAATATCCCATTGCTTTTTCGTATCAATATTCCATTGCTTCGTTTTGATAACCCACTGCTTCGTTTCAATAGCCCACAGCTTCGTATTACAAACCCATTGCTTCGTATCAATAGCCCACTGCTTTATATCAATATCCCATTGCTTTGTATCAATATTCCATTGCTTCGTTTTGATAACCCACTGCTTCGTTTCAATAGCCCACAGCTTCGTATTACAAACCCATTGCTTCGTATCAATAGCCCACTGCTTTATATCAATATCCCATTGCTTTGTATCAATATTCCATTGCTTCGTTTTGATAACCCACTGCTTCGTTTCAATAGCCCACAGCTTCGTATTACAAACCCATTGCTTCGTAAATCCCACTGCTTTGTATCAATATCCCATTGCTTTGTATCAATATTCCATTGTTCGTTTTGATAACCCACTGCTTCGTTTCAATAGCCCACAGCTTCATATACAAACCCATTGCTTCATATCAATAGCCCACTGCTTTGTATCAATATCCCATTGGTTTGTATCAATATTCCATTGCTTCATTTGATAACCCACTGCTTCGTTTCAATAGCCCACAGCTTCGTATTACAAACCATTGCTTCGTATCAATAGCCCACTGCTTTTATATCAATATCCATGATCAATATTCAATCAAACGCTTCTTTGATAACCCACTGCTTCGTTTCAATAGCCCACAGCTTCGTATTACAAACCCATTGCTTCGTATCAATAGCCCACTGCTTTATATCAATATCCCATTGCTTTTTATCAATATTCCATTGCTTCGTTTTGATAACCCACTGCTTCGTTTCAATAGCCCACAGCTTCGTATTACAAACCCATTGCTTTGTATCAATAGCCCACTGCTTTATATCAATATCCCATTGCTTTGTATCAATATTCCATGCTTCATTTTTGATAACCCACTGCTTCGTTTCAATAGCCCACAGCTTCAAACCCATTGCTTCGTATCAATAGCCCACTGCTTTTTATATCAATATCCCATTGCTTTGTATCAATATTCCATTGCTTCGTTTGATAACCCACTGCTTCGTTTCAATAGCCCACAGCTTCGTATTACAAACCCATTGCTTCGTATCGATAGCCTACTACTTCGTATCAAAGTCACAGCTTCGTGGTAATAATAGACTGTTTCGTATCAATATAGCCCACTGTTTTGTACTGATAACCCAGTGCATCGACTCCTGGTTTGGGTTAACAGGAATTTCTTTGATTTTACACTCAAACAAAAATCAGTTAATTCTCAAAATCATTTAATTGTAATCCCCCCACACACAGTCGAGTCTTTTATAAGGATCAACTAGCCGTATAGAAGTGTCAGCTCACTTTATTAAAATAATAAACAAAACTCGAAAAAAATATACAAATAAAATATAGGCATATTACATATATAACATACAATAAAATACATTGGAATTATAAAGAGACTTTCTCGATATATGAGCAGCTAGCTATTATTCACTGAAACTAAATGCGATTTTAGTTTATTTATTTTTTGAGGTATGCGCTCAAGAATGATATGAAAAACAACAGTTAATCTTTAACAGTTACTATTACAGTGACACAATTTTGAGAATTTCAAATGGCAACATCAACTTCTTTCTTGTAATGCGATCTCCTTAGAGAAAAACGATAAATAACGTTGGAACGGTACCTGCAGCACAAAATTCGCTGAGTCTAGACAGACTAAGAAGAAAAGTGAAAAACAACCAATAAAGATAGAGAAGCAACAGAAAGCAAATCACTTTAAAGTGTTTCACAGATTTTTCACATGACTGCCTTCACACACGATGACACTTTGCCTGCGGCAGATGATGAATAAAGCATCTATCATGGCAGCAGAAATCTGTTAAACCTGACGTCTGGTGGCATCTTTCAAATAGGATGCAGATTGTGGATTAAATAAAATCTAAATGCACTTTAGATTTCAGGTATCCCTACAGCGCAATGCTGTATCTGTCTTGTGGATGCAAAATGACGTTTCATATGTTGTGAGATCTTTTTTCCAAACCTTTTTTAACACAATTTAGTGACAAAATTATCTCCCCGCCATTTCCCTTTTCCATGGCTGGCAAGATTGCCTGATCTCCCTTCAATGGATTTCTGGCTGTAGATAAGAAAAGAGAATTGTGAATCATGATATCGTAATGATGATGTCTTTTCTGATAAAGAAAAAGAACAACTGCGTCACTAATCACAGCACTCCTCAGAAACCAGACTACTAAAAAATCCTCGAAACGAGTAGGAGAAAACAAGATATGTAGATGTCCAGGTTCAACATAAAACACCATTGTGAGTGACCAGGTGAAAGAAAAAGCACTAAAATGCGTGCAGCGTATTTTGCTTTCTTGCATTCTGAACAACATGCAGTGTACAGGGAAACAACGAAGAGAAATTGTAAAAGAATTATTATTTAAATGGCAAAATCTCGCAAAGGCTTTACATGTCTACCTGCAGGAATCATGAGATCCGCCCAGGCCCATATTTTGCAAAAGCTGGCTGTCTATACGATAATTTAGATGAATGTCAATATAATACATATTTCAGAAATATGTCCTTAATCTCCAAAACATATGAAGCTACAAAATGACCTATCCTTCATATAAACCCATTTTTATTATTTTTATTTTAAAAAAAATAATTGTCAAAGTAACTTAAAATTAATTAATATTCTGTAAATTCCCCAAGCACAGATTAGACCATTTCTTTTTGCTTCCAATATAGAGTATATTAAATAAAAATATGTCTTAAATATTTGAGTATTTACTTCTCTTATTAGATAAGAGCTGGAACGTGTTTCCTTTACCAAGTCTGAAAATTTTTATTTCCTAATACAGTTTTCATGTTTTAATTTATTAAACACACAACGTTACTATGAAATTTCTTGAGAAACCTAAGTAAAGTAATATTTCATTTGAAAATTCGAATTTGACCTATTGTTTTCCAAACAAACAAATATTGATCAGGATTCGCTGTTATACTAGGTATGTACATCAAATATCGATTGTCTTCTTTGCAAATGAACATGATGAAAAAACCCATGATACTTCTTTTCCTGTGAGTCACCGAAGAGATTCCTTTAATTATTCAAAAAATGGTTGCAGCCGGAAACGTGATCTACAAATGGATTTGTTGTTCTTTGACTGTATTGTCCAACCCTTTGTTAGAAATTATTTTCCTGGGAAAAAAAGAAATTTCTTTTCTTTCACTTCTTCTTTGGTGAATGCGGCTAACCCTGGAAAATAAATTCCGCCAAAAGAACTCATCAAATGTGTTCATAAGTTTATTTTTTTGTGTTCTTTTTTTTTTTTTTGAAACGAACAAAAGATATATTCTGCAAGAATTTACTCAGCATCAATAATATAGAGTTTGCAACCCGTATTTTTCTTCGTCTGAGCGTGTCTTCTTTTCTTCCGGTTGAGCAATGAGAGGACGATTTCTTTTTGAAATATTGGATTTAGAAGAAAATAATGTGCAGCCTTATAAAGATATTACACTTCAACATAGCAGCACATTCATTTAATTGATGTCGGCAAATTAAATTTGAGTATTGGTTTTAATATGGAAATGGAATAACTATAAATGGAATGAATTTAATGGAATTTCTTTTCAAATATACTTTTGTTTTAGAATAATTTCATGCAAAATCTGTTTTTAGTATTTAAATATTACTTTGTACAAATACCACCCTTTGCAAGAAATTTAGTGTTAAATTTCATTAATGGGATACAGTTAAAAACCAATTGAGTAACTCAAAATCTATTATCCATGGTACGATTTTCTGGTTGGAATTAAGAGTTATGCTGGTGTTTTTTTAAGACAACAATATTGTACACAAATATAGAACAATCAAATTCTTTTTGAAGGCTTTATTTACTCTTTTTTTAAATGTATCACGTGCAGCATACTGAGAGCATAATACATTCTGGACAAATTCCAATTATCTCAATGAATATTCTTAAATTCCAATTATCTCAATGAATATTCTTAAATTCTAATTTATTTCAATGAATATTCTTAAATTCCAATTTATTTCAATGAATATGCATGAATTCCAATTTTTTTTTTCAATGAATATTCATAAATGCCAATTTATTTCAACGAATATTCTTAAATTCTTATTTATTTTAATGAATATTCTGAAATTCCAAATTATTTCAAAGAATATTCTGAAATTATAAATTATTTCAATGATTATTCTGAAATTCCAGTTTATTTCAATGAATATTCTGAAATTCTAATTTCAATAAATATTCTTAAATTCTGATGCATTTCAATAAATACTCTTAAATTTCACGATGCATTTCAACAAACCCTTAAATTTCAATGCAGTTCAATAAATATTCTTAAATTTCAATGCATTTCAATAAATACGCTTAAAATTCCAATGCATTTCAATAAATATTCTTAAATTCCATAATAGAGCATTTCTTTTTGCTTTCAGTATAGAGTATATTAAATAAAACAATAATATCGTAAATATTTGAGTATTTACTTTTCTTATTAGATAAGAGCTGGAACCTGTTTCCTTCCATCAAATCTAAAAATTTTTATTTCCTAATACATTTTCAAGTTTTAATTTATGAAACATGCAGCCTTACCATGAAATTTCAACCTTTTTACCCTAAGTAAACAATATTTCATTCGAAAATTCGAATTTGATCTTTTGTTTTTCAAACAAACAAGTACTGATCAGACTTTGCTGTTATACTAGGTCTGTACATCAAATATCGATCGTCTTCTTTGTAAATGAATATGATAAAAAAAACCTCATGATACTTCTGTCTCGTGTTAGTCACCAAAGAGATTCCTTTAATTATTCAAAAAATGGTTGCATCGGGAAACGTGATCTACAAATGGATTTGTTGTTCTTTGACTGTATTGTTCAACTCTTTGTTAGAAATTGTTTTCCTGAATTTATTCCTAGAAAAAAAGTTTTCTTTCTTTTACTTGTTCTTTGGTGAATGCGACAAACCCTGAAAAATAAATTCCGCCAAAAGAACTCATCAAATGTGTTCGTAGGTTTTTTTTTTTTGTGTGTTCTTTTTTGTTCTGTAAAGGAAGAAAAGATATATTCTGGAAGAATTTACTCAGCAGCAATAATATAGGGTTTGAAACCCATATTTTTCTTTGTCTGAGCGTGTCTTCTTTTTCTTCCGGTTGGAGAGGACGGTTTCTTCACGGTTTGCAGTTAAGGATATCTTTTGAAATATTGGATTTAGAAGAAATGCAGTTGTTTTCCCCAAGTATTCATACTGTTAATGTGCGACTTTATAAAAATATTACACTTCAACATAGCAACACATTCATTTAATTGATGTTGACCTTTTAATTCGAGTTTTGGTTTTAATCTGGAAATGGAATAACTATAAATGGAATGTATTTAATGGAACTTTTTTTTTCCAAATACACTTTTGTTTCAGAACATTTTTTTTTTTTTTTCTAATCTGGTTTTGGTATTTAAATATTATTTTGAAAAAAATCCCACTCAAAGAATGGAAGAAATGTAGTTAGTATAAAACGAATTGAATTAGTGGTGTTGGAACTGGGAATCTGTAATCAATGGTAGAAATTTCTGGTTAGTGTCTTAAAACAGCAATACCGCGTATTTTTCTTTGTCTGAGTGTGTCTTCTTTTTCTTCCGGTTTGAGCAATGGTTTCTTCACGGTTTGAAGTTGAGGATTTCTTTTTTTGAAATATTGGATTTAGAGAAAATGCAGTTGTTTTCCCAAGTATTCCATGCTATTAATGTGCAACTTTACAAAAATTAATCACTTTAACATAGTAACACATTCATTTGATTAATGTTGACAATTTTAATTGGAACTTTGATTCTATTCTGTAAATGGAATAATTATAAATGGATTTTCTTTTTCAAATACGCTTTTGTTTCAGAACTATTTTTTACTAATCTGTTTTTGGTATTTAAATATCATTTTGGAAAAATTCCACTCAAAGAGTGCAAGAAATGTAGACTTAGATTCCTTTAGTGGATACGGTTAAAAAATCAATTCGTGGTGTTGAAACTCGAAATCTGTTATTCATAGTTTTTTTGGCTGGAATTAAGAGTTATGTTGAAATTATTTGAAGACAACAATATTGTTCACAAATACGGAACAGTCACTTTTGAAAAATATTTCGAAGGCTTTATTTGCTCTTTTCTTAAGTTGATTCCGTGTAGCATGCATTCAGTAATACATTATGGACAAATCCGAATATTCTTAAATTCCAATTTATTTGAATGAATATTCTGCAATTCCTATTTACTTCAATGAATATTCTGAAATTTAAATTTATATAATTGAATATTCTGAAATTTAAATTTATATCATTGAATATTCTGAAATTTAAATTTATATCATTGAATATTCTGAAATTTAAATTTATATCAATGAATATTCTGAAATTCTAATTTATCTCACTGAATCGAATTATCGAATTTCATCTATTGTTTTTCAAACAAAAATATTGATCAGACTTCGCTGTTATACTAGGTATGTACGACAAATATCGATTGCCTTCTTTGCAAATGAATATGATGAAAAACAACCATGATACTTCTCTCATGTTAGTCACTGAAGAGATTCCTTTAATTATTCCATAAATGGTTGTAACCTAAAACGTGATCTACAAATGGATTTGTTGTTCTTTGGCTGTATTGTTCAACCCTTTGTTAGAAATTGTTTTCCTGTATTTATCCTGAAAAAAAAGAAGTTTCTTTTCTTTCACTTGTTCTTTGGTGAATGCGGCTAACACTGAAAAATAAATTCCGCCAAAAGAACTCATCAAATGTGTTCGTAGGTTTCTTTTTTTTGTGTTCTTTTTGGTTCTGTGAAGGAACAAAAGATATATTCTGCAAGAATTTACTCAGCAGTAATAATATAGGGTTTGTAACCCGTATCTTTCTTTGTCTGAGCGTGTCTTCTTTTCTTCCGGTTGGGGCAATGGGAGGAAGGTTTCTTCACGGTTTGAAGTTGAGGATTTCTTTTCGAAATATTGGATTTAGAAGAAATACAGTTGTAAAAAAGTATTCCATATTATTAATGTGCAGTTTCTTAAAAAAGATTACCTTTCAACATAGCAATAAAATTCATTTAAGTAATGTTGACAATTTTAATTCTAGTTTTGCTTTTAATTTGGAAATGGAATAAGTATAAATGGAACGAATTTAATTTTTTTTTCAAATACACTTTTGTTTCAGAACAGTTGTTTCCAAATTTGATTTGGATGTTTAAATATTATTTTTCAAAAATCTCACTCAAAGATAGCAAGAAATGTAGAGTATGATTCCGCTAGTGAAATAGATTTAGAAACGAATTGAGGAACTGGGAATCTATTACCCATAAGATTTTCTGGTTGGAGATTTAATTGCGCACAAATATAGAACAGTCACTGATGAAAATTCTTGTTCGAAGGCTTTATTTTTCTTATCTTAAGTGGATTGCCTGTAGCATGTACTAGTAATACACTCTGGATAAATCTGAATATTCTGAAATTCCAGTTTATTTCAATGTATATTCTGAAAATCCAAAGTATTTCAATGAATATTCTTAAATTACAATGTATTGAAGTGAATGCTCTTAAATTCCAGTGTAGTGCAATGAATATTATTAAATTCCAATATAGTGCAATGAATATTATTAAATTCCAATGTATTCCGATAAATATTCTTAAATTCTAATGAATTCCGATTAATATTCTGAAATTCCAATTTATTTCAATGGATATTCTGAAAATCCAAAGTATTTCAATGAATATTCTTAAATTACAATGTATTGCAATGAATGTTCTGAAATTCCAGTATATAGGAATGAATATTATTAAATTCCAATGTATTCCGATAAATATTCTTAAATTCTAATGTATTCCGATTAATATTCTTAAATCCCATTGCATTTCAATGAATATTCTGAAATTCCATTGCATTTCAGTGAATATTCTGAAATTCCATAGCATTTCAATAAATATTCTTAAATTCCAATTTCTTCAATGTATACTGCAAGGACCTGGAATCTACATTAAGCAAAAGACAGTGTGAAAGTAAAAATGTTTGTGTGGTAAAAAGGAAATATATCCTCCTATTACAAAAATACGGTAATTATAATAACATTTATTTGTTTTCATTTTTTGAGGTCCTTTATTAGGATCAGTCTGACACGATTTACAATTTTGATTCATAAACAAAATTAAATGGAATATAAATGTTAAACAAGAGGCCTGATGGCCGAGTGACTATTGCGCTGTGTGCTACAGACTTCGGATTCGAGCCTGGCTCTGACATCAATGTTTGTAGTGCTTCGAATCCACTTTCAACCGTAGTCACCGGTCTAATATGCCTACAGAGTGTTGGGCGTAAGGCTGACGATCCTACTCCGTAAAAAGAAAAATTATATCTCGAAATCTGCCAGTAGTAAGACGGCCTTGGTCCACTCTGAGGTTGTTGCCCTCCAATAAAGAAGAAATGTTAAACTAAATTAAATATTCTATTGTATTTTTGTTTCTTCACATAATTAAAATATATGTAAAGACAAAAGAAAATTCAATAGAATGTATAATTTAGTTTTTTTTTTACGTTTAGTTAATTTGATTATAATATAATTTAGTTTTTAATTTTAAACGATCATAAGACTCGTTAAAAATTGGCTTGCTAAAATATTTATTTGTAATTTTGTCAGCACAAAATCTCACAACGTAAAATATTTATTTACAAAACATTTAAAAGAACATGCATTACATGAGTATAGCAATGTTTAAAACTAACTAGATTTGTAAAATTTATTTGTATAAAATATACATTTGCTGTCCTTCTTATAAAATATTTTTTTCTTTTGAAAAAAATAACAGTTAAGAATTTTTTTACATTTTTGAGACATTTAATTGATGCAATTTTTTTTTATTTACTAAATGCAGATGTCCTTCATGTGAAACGAAAATATGTTCATCTCAAACAGTGTACTGGAATTTGATTTATGGTTTTAAAATCGACCTTTCCTGAATTCCGTAAACTGCCACGCTAACTCGGAAGACTAGAGAATCATAAATCACCGAAGATATATTATTTTTAATTTTCTGGATGCTCCTTTGCTATTCTCTAGAGAAGAAAATTTATTTTACGAAATGTGATGAATTTCTCTGAAACCTGGCAACTTTCGCATGGTGATTTTAAAAATATTTGAAAATATTTGCTTTGTAAAAAAATTAATAACTAAATAAGTATAATAATTAAATAAAAATTTGATATTATGAGTTCGCAGCAAAAATAAAAATTTAAGTCGGAAACTTTAATATTCTTGTAAATAAAATATTTACTATCAAATAAATTATCTTGAGTTTGAAAACTGTTGTTCAAAAGTAAGAATATAATTTTTGGAAATAAAATTTGTATTTAAATATTTAATGCAATATATATATATAGTATTAAATATTTAATAGTATATAGTATTACATATTTAATAATTCATAAAATTGTAAAATATATCAAATTAAAAGGTTTCAATGGTTATAAATATAGATTTAATTATTCAAATATTTATATTTGAGCTGAAACAACTGGTATCTTATTTTTCCTCGTGTATATATATATACATATATTATAAGTATATATATGTATATATATATATATATATATATATATATATATATATATATATATATATTAAGTAAATAATAACATTAAATATTCCTTAAGCATTAAAAAATATTTATAAAATGAATTTCTATTCATTTCACAATCTGTATAAACAAACTGTATTTATTAATATAATTATTATTAAATTATAAATTTTTCATTATTCTTGAGAGTAAGGAAACTGGAAATTAAATTTTTATTAGTTTCATTGCGCCATCAATTATTTCAATTAAGATTAATTAGGTTTGTTAAGTTTGTTTCTTTTATCATATCTTTACATATTGTCTATTTAAATTAAAAATTGTTCAAATAGTTATAAATTAAATAAAATAGAGTTTTAAACTCTAATTACAAAAGGAAATTGAGTCTAGCACATTTTTTAAGGATAATTATCCGTTCAACAAAAATTGTCGAGACAAAGTTACATCATCTACTATGCAATTCATGACTTTTCCGAGTAATATCGTAAATCTGTCAGATTTAGTTAAACTGAAAAGGAGTGGTTCTTTAGCACGACAGCGCCATACAGCACAATGAAAGAATGGCTAAGAATCTGGTAGAAAGAGATAGTTGGGAAATTATTCTACAACCACGCTATGCTCTCGACGCTAAAAAAGTACAGTAATTTTCTTAGTTATAAAAACAAAGAAAAGCACGGAATTCAATTGGTACAGTACAGTCTATTATATCAGTTTGTATGGAAAGTTCTCTACGTTTTCTAAAGGATGATTATTAGACATGATAACTCGGAATTTACAACAAAGAATCTACAACAAGTCAGTGAATGTTCTATAACAATATTAAACGAAAGTGGCAGTGACTTAGTAGCCTTCCAATTTCTATTCGCATACATGAAGTACCTGCATTGAAAGAAGATTTATCAAAAGAAACATCCAAAGATAATGTATGAGCGGAATTATTCCTAATGTGATGTTATGACAATCCAGTAATAATCGCTAATATTTAATGTCAGTAATTAAAATGCTTCAGGTTTCGGATTCAGGACCCAACAGTACCATGTATATTTTTAGTGTTTCGGAATCCACTTTAAACCGTTGGTCCCGCTCTAATGGGACTGTAGAACGTTGGACGTAACATTCACAACCCTACCGCATCAAAAAACACCTCATGTTTCGTAATCTGCCAGTAGTAGTGGAAAGCAGATCTTATCCCACCATGGTTCTGCTGTAGCATTAAAGAAGAAGAATTAGGATGCTTAAAAGACTTTTTGGAGAAAGAAGAGGGTTTTGTTCTTAAAATTGAAGATGAGTGGCTATATATAACATGACAGTGAAGTACCACACATTACAGGAATGACTAAGAAACTCTTAGAAGGACTTAAAAGGAAAATTACGTTCCATTCATGCTATTTTTCTCGATGTTGGTCCTACAGATTACCATGTTTTTAATAAGCCAACAAAATAAATTTCCATGACTTATGCTGACTGCTAGAAAAGAGGCTGAAATGAAACTAGGTGTTTTTAAAGTAAAATAAACTAAATTTTATACAGAAAAGTATAGATGGGAAGACCACATTTAAAAAGACTATATATTAAGTTGATGTTTAAATAAATATATATTTTTGGTTAAGTTTTCAATTTCATTCGAACAGGATAAACGAATAGAACTTACCTTTACAAATCGATATTTACTCGTCTTTCTACAGTACCATTTCCATTGCAGGAAAAAAACGATAAGCTTTATAGTAGGACATAAATGAGGTCATGTGCATGTAAGGAGATGGATTATAGAACATAAACATTTGATGTACCAATCGAATCGCTGAAGGTAATGGGAAGGAGAAGATAAAACGATTTGCCAAGATCTATAATGCAGGTAAAAAGTTCTTACTGATAGCACAGATAAACACGAAAACATATCGATGTTTACGAGATCAAAATACGGATGTAACAGTAAGAAATAAATGAGTACTGCAACTTCGATGCTTAAGTGTATAGCTATTCCGGATAGATTTCGAGCCAAGTTAATAAAATGGCAAATCATCCTATTCGTTGTAATGCTCATACTGTGATAGTATATTTCCCATATTGAGATATACTGCGATGTAAAAGTCAATATAACCATGAAATTATTAATACCCTTTAAAAATGACAGTGCACTCTTTTTAAGGCAGTTAAACATGATTCGATTGATGTTTTACAATTTGGACATAGTAAATGCTAAAATCTGAGACATTTATTTTCTTTATTGATGATTGATTTCTTGATATATATATATATATATATATATACAGAGAGAGACAGATTTTCACAATAAACTCTTAATTCCACTCTTAAACATTTTCTTTTAATATTACTTTGATTTGTGTCTTTCTGACTAGTGCCCCTATCAAGTAATCGATTCGTCCGGTTCCGCTATTAGACCGGATGTTTATCATTCCTTTGAATAGCTGGTAGAAAGGTATTTTGAATTTTTAAAACAATTTTTAATTTTTTTACAAATAATGTGTGTGATTTGAAAATAAGAAACAAATGGATATATAATTTTTGTAAGGACGTTGAAACGTAAGATAAACGTTAAATAACATTCATAAAAAAAAGTAGTATGGTACTGCAAATTTCAGGGTAATATTTGTTGAAGATATTTTAAAAGGAATTTAACGGTATAAAATTGTGCATGGAGATTTATATTTTTAATGCAATTAATCGTCATAAATATTTTAAGAGACAGATAAATTGAGAATATTTAAATTAATTGTTAAAAAAGTTTTGTTGTAGTTGCATTACCGATAGCTTTACTGGAACTGAATCCATACAAATTTGGCCACTTACCGTAGAAACAAAAATAACATATCAAAATTATAAAGGAAAAGACCAGACATTCGTAACAAAAACAACCAAAAGGCATTTAAAAGTTAAATGTTCTAAGTAGAAAAATTTTGAAAAAGCTGGAAGCCCCATAATGAAAAGTCCGTTTGATGAGGACATGTTTTCTCTGGACCTGCTATAAGTATGCATGCATCACCCTTCTGTTGTAAATTAAGAGTTCAGTTCCCGTGCAGACAAGTAGATCATTTTCTCTGTCTTACTTAAAGCACATATATCAGAATTCACAATCCCTATTTTGGCTAGATGTTCTGGTAATAGTGGCCAATTCACAATCTAAAATTGGCAACAGCCTCTTTGCGGGGTTTCTAATAAATTTTTTCTAGTCATCCCAGAATTCTCATTTGGTGTTAGATAATAATTCACTAATATACGATGATTTAATGCTGTCCCGTATTTATTATGAATAATTTTGAAATTAAATTTTTACATTTAAATAAACTTAATTTTACAACTCCTCTTTTTGCATATATCTTATTTGAACAAAATATAATTTGTGCAAACAAGTTTTATGCACAATTGCAATTGATTGTTCCTTTTGAATCCTTTGTTTTGTTATAGAAATATTTTCTGTGGGTTTATTTGATTAAATATTGAAACAATAAATTTATACTATGACTTTTAGTTAATATTTTAGTATTTCTGTGATTATTCTACTAAGAAGGTAAGATTATTGAAATGTTTCTCTATTTATTAAAATGCAGAGAAAATGATTCTTTCAATATCTCGAGAAGAAATTAAAATAACTAAATAAATAAATAATATAAAAGACTATATATTATTTTAACATTTTTTTATTAAATTGCTTTAAAAGTATACTAGCAAGATAAATTTAAAACATTCAATAACCAAGCGTAAAAATTTTTATGATGTGAAATATTTAATTTTGCAATAAAAGAGTCATAATAATATTTTTAGGAAAATTAATAATGTTTACATGAAAGATAATTCTATACTTTACTTTTTAATAATTAAAATTTTTAAAACAAATTTTAATGCATTAGAAACAAAAACCCATTATCCTAAATATCGGAAACTTTTTACGCAACCAATAACACTCAAACGCCAGATTATTATTAACATTCTCCATTATTAACATAATAATTCCTTTACAAACAATCACAATATTTATCGTCCCTCTTTATGAAAGCTTTGCTAATGAATAAGAAACACCAAAAAATGAATTTGACTGAAACTTTCAACCTTACATCAACAATTACATCCAGTGTCAAATTCCTGAAGCTTTGTCACAAAAGAAAAAAGCAAAGCTTTTACCTCGCGGGAGACGTTGTTTAATTATTTCGCTCCAAGTATTGGGATAATCATAATGGAGTTTAATCCCCACCACGCCATTTTCGAAAAGAACTACTTCAACGATGGCGGCATTCAACCTCTCGTAATTATGATATTAAAAAGAATAGAGAATCTTTCTTTTGGGTTTTGGGATTTGGCAAGAGGATTAAGTTTTTGCATTCAGAAATTTGGATAATTCTAATTTTTAAAACATCACTAGTTTATAATTAAAAAATTAATTAGCGACTACATGGTTTCTAATATAAAGTAGCTTTATAATTTCAAAATGTATTAAAATGGCAAATAAAAAGATAGATAATTGAAAATTGTAGCACATTCAGGCGTATATATTAAAATCTTTTGACTAGTTTAATGTAGTACATATGAACACCATTAGTTGTGCGAAATATATCAAAATAGTACTTCACTTTTGGTATTCTAGTATTTCGAGTGCTTCAAGTTTGTTACATGAAGTACCAAAATGGTATTTCCTTTACTACAAGTGCTTCAAGTTTGATACTTGAAGTACCAAAACTGATACTTTCAGTAGTTCGAGTGCCTCGTGTTTGTTACTTAAAGTACCAAAAATGATACTTCCAGTACTTCAAGTGCTTCAAGTTTGGTACTTCAAGTTTTAAAACATGTCAAGATCATGCTTGTTCCATCCATGTCAAGATCATAGTTTTGCCATATCAAGATCATGTTTGTTCCATCCCATGTCAAGATCATAGTTTTTGCCATGTCAAGCTTTGTCGTGTTCAAGCTTTGCCATGTAGTATATACTCATCAATGGGGGCAATACTATTAGCGTTTCTCTAATTTAGATTAGTTGCGTATTGTACCTTTGCTCAACATTGTTAACATATCCTCGTATATTTCGTACATTAGATATCTTACTATTCCTTCCTTCCTTCCTTATCTTACTATTCCTTCCTTCCTTCCTTATCTTACTATTACTTATTTATTCATCTATTTCTTTCTATGGTATCGTGATAGCTTCTTTTAAAGATATCGTGCACGAAAAGAAAAAAAAAGCAAAGATTTTACGTCAAGGGAGACGTTGTTTAATTTTTTTGCTCCAAGTATTGCGGATAATCATAATGGAGGTTTAATCCCCACCTCGCCATTTTGGAAAAAACAGTTCAACGATGGCGGCATTCAACCTCTCGTAATTGTGATATTAAAAAAAGATGTTTGGTGTTGAACTGCGAATCTTTCTTTTAGATGTCGGGATTTGGCAACAAGGGATTAAGTTTTGCATTGAGAAAATTTGAAAACTCTAATTTTTAAAACATTGAAAGATTATAATTAAAAGAAATCAACGGCTACATGGTGTCTATAAAGTCGCTTTATAATTTCAAAATGTATTAAACTGAAG